>JAWPHD010021922.1:0-26742 GCA_037043455.1 Cyrtodaria siliqua
ATTACTATTATGAATAATAATCATATGTACTATCAGATCGCGTAAAAATCTAAGTTATCTCTGTTTGTCCTATTTTCCCGTACACGTATTACGTCCCTTGGCAATGAAATGTCAACAAGTATCATTCTGCGTGCCATAGAGTGCCCGTTTCATTTCTGACTTGTGCATATCTGTTGAAAGTACGTATACATATGAAAAACTTACGGTGGAACGCATTGTTGGCTTGTCATGGCTTGTACATGCAACTTCTGGGCTCACTTGAGAAGCGATTAACGTTGTGTCTTGATACAGGTTTGCTGCAATAATTATAACAATAGTCATATTAACAATCATAACAACAAGCCAGATAATATTGTACATATTCTATACGTATTACTATTATGAATAATAATCATATGTACTATCAGATCGCGTAAAAATCTAAGTTATCTCTGTTTGTCCTATTTTCCCGTACACGTATTACGTCCCTTGGCAATGAAATGTCAACAAGTATCATTCTGCGTGCCATAGAGTGCCCGTTTCATTTCTGACTTGTGCATATCTGTTGAAAGTACGTATACATATGAAAAACTTACGGTGGAACGCATTGTTGGCTTGTCATGGCTTGTACATGCAACTTCTGGGCTCACTTGAGAAGCGATTAACGTTGTGTCTTGATACAGGTTTGCTGCAATAATTATAACAATAGTCATATTAACAATCATAACAACAAGCCAGATAATATTGTACATATTCTATACGTATTACTATTATGAATAATAATCATATGTACTATCAGATCGCGTAAAAATCTAAGTTATCTCTGTTTGTCCTATTTTCCCGTACACGTATTACGTCCCTTGGCAATGAAATGTCAACAAGTATCATTCTGCGTGCCATAGAGTGCCCGTTTCATTTCTGACTTGTGCATATCTGTTGAAAGTACGTATACATATGATAAACTTACGGTGGAACGCAATGTTGGCTTGTCATGGCGTGTACATGCAACTTCTGGGCTCACTTGAGAAGCGATTAACGTTGTGTCTTGATACAGGTTTGCTGCAATAATTATAACAATAGTCATATTAACAATCATAACAACAAGCCAGATAATATTGTACATATTCTATACGTTTTACTATTATGAATAATAATCATATGTACTATCAGATCGCGTAAAAATCTAAGTTATCTCTGTTTGTCCTATTTTCCCGTACACGTATTACGTCCCTTGGCAATGAAATGTCAACAAGTATCATTCTGCGTGCCATAGAGTGCCCGTTTCATTTCTGACTTGTGCATATCTGTTGAAAGTACGTATACATATGAAAAACTTACGGTGGAACGCATTGTTGGCTTGTCATGGCTTGTACATGCAACTTCTGGGCTCACTTGAAAAGCGATTAACGTTGTGTCTTGATACAGGTTTGCTGCAATAATTATAACAATAGTCATATTAACAATCATAACAACAAGCCAGATAATATTGTACATATTCTTTACGTATTACTATTATGAATAGTAATCATATATACTATCAGATCGCGTAAAAATCTAAGTTATCTCTGTTTGTCCTATTTTCCCGTACACGTATTACGTCCCTTGGCAATGAAATGTCAACAAGTATCATTCTGCGTGCCATAGAGTGCCCGTTTCATTTCTGACTTGTGCATATCTGTTGAAAGTACGTATACATATGAAAAACTTACGGTGGAACGCATTGTTGGCTTGTCATGGCTTGTACATGCAACTTCTGGGCTCACTTGAGAAGCGATTAACGTTGTGTCTTGATACAGGTTTGCTGCAATAATTATAACAATAGTCATATTAACAATCATAACAACAAGCCAGATAATATTGTACATATTCTATACGTATTACTATTATGAATAATAATCATATGTACTATCAGATCGCGTAAAAATCTAAGTTATCTCTGTTTGTCCTATTTTCCCGTACACGTATTACGTCCCTTGGCAATGAAATGTCAACAAGTATCATTCTGCGTGCCATAGAGTGCCCGTTTCATTTCTGACTTGTGCATATCTGTTAAAAGTACGTATACATATGAAAAACTTACGGTGGAACGCATTGTTGGCTTGTCATGGCTTGTACATGCAACTTCTGGGCTCACTTGAGAAGCGATTAACGTTGTGTCTTGATACAGGTTTGCTGCAATAATTATAACAATAGTCATATTAACAATCATAACAACAAGCCAGATAATATTGTACATATTCTATACGTATTACTATTATGAATAATAATCATATGTACTATCAGATCGCGTAAAAATCTAAGTTATCTCTGTTTGTCCTATTTTCCCGTACACGTATTACGTCCCTTGGCAATGAAATGTCAACAAGTATCATTCTGCGTGCCATAGAGTGCCCGTTTCATTTCTGACTTGTGCATATCTGTTGAAAGTACGTATACATATGATAAACTTACGGTGGAACGCAATGTTGGCTTGTCATGGCTTGTACATGCAACTTCTGGGCTCACTTGAGAAGCGATTAACGTTGTGTCTTGATACAGGTTTGCTGCAATAATTATAACAATAGTCATATTAACAATCATAACAACAAGCCAGATAATATTGTACATATTCTATACGTTTTACTATTATGAATAATAATCATATGTACTATCAGATCGCGTAAAAATCTAAGTTATCTCTGTTTGTCCTATTTTCCCGTACACGTATTACGTCCCTTGGCAATGAAATGTCAACAAGTATCATTCTGCGTGCCATAGAGTGCCCGTTTCATTTCTGACTTGTGCATATCTGTTGAAAGTACGTATACATATGAAAAACTTACGGTGGAACGCATTGTTGGCTTGTCATGGCTTGTACATGCAACTTCTGGGCTCACTTGAAAAGCGATTAACGTTGTGTCTTGATACAGGTTTGCTGCAATAATTATAACAATAGTCATATTAACAATCATAACAACAAGCCAGATAATATTGTACATATTCTTTACGTATTACTATTATGAATAGTAATCATATGTACTATCAGATCGCGTAAAAATCTAAGTTATCTCTGTTTGTCCTATTTTCCCGTACACGTATTACGTCCCTTGGCAATGAAATGTCAACAAGTATCATTCTGCGTGCCATAGAGTGCCCGTTTCATTTCTGACTTGTGCATATCTGTTGAAAGTACGTATACATATGAAAAACTTACGGTGGAACGCATTGTTGGCTTGTCATGGCTTGTACATGCAACTTCTGGGCTCACTTGAGAAGCGATTAACGTTGTGTCTTGATACAGGTTTGCTGCAATAATTATAACAATAGTCATATTAACAATCATAACAACAAGCCAGATAATATTGTACATATTCTATACGTATTACTATTATGAATAATAATCATATGTACTATCAGATCGCGTAAAAATCTAAGTTATCTCTGTTTGTCCTAGTTTCCCGTACACGTATTACGTCCCTTGGCAATGAAATGTCAACAAGTATCATTCTGCGTGCCATAGAGTGCCCGTTTCATTTCTGACTTGTGCATATCTGTTGAAAGTACGTATACATATGAAAAACTTACGGTGGAACGCATTGTTGGCTTGTCATGGCTTGTACATGCAACTTCTGGGCTCACTTGAGAAGCGATTAACGTTGTGTCTTGATACAGGTTTGCTGCAATAATTATAACAATAGTCATATTAACAATCATAACAACAAGCCAGATAATATTGTACATATTCTATACGTATTACTATTATGAATAATAATCATATGTACTATCAGATCGCGTAAAAATCTAAGTTATCTATGTTTGTCCTATTTTCCCGTACACGTATTACGTCCCTTGGCAATGAAATGTCAACAAGTATCATTCTGCGTGCCATAGAGTGCCCGTTTCATTTCTGACTTGTGCATATCTGTTGAAAGTACGTATACATATGATAAACTTACGGTGGAACGCAATGTTGGCTTGTCATGGCTTGTACATGCAACTTCTGGGCTCACTTGAGAAGCGATTAACGTTGTGTCTTGATACAGGTTTGCTGCAATAATTATAACAATAGTCATATTAACAATCATAACAACAAGCCAGATAATATTGTACATATTCTATACGTATTACTATTATGAATAATAATCATATGTACTATCAGATCGCGTAAAAATCTAAGTTATCTCTGTTTGTCCTATTTTCCCGTACACGTATTACGTCCCTTGGCAATGAAATGTCAACAAGTATCATTCTGCGTGCCATAGAGTGCCCGTTTCATTTCTGACTTGTGCATATCTGTTGAAAGTACGTATACATATGAAAAACTTACGGTGGAACGCATTGTTGGCTTGTCATGGCTTGTACATGCAACTTCTGGGCTCACTTGAGAAGCGATTAACGTTGTGTCTTGATACAGGTTTGCTGCAATAATTATAACAATAGTCATATTAACAATCATAACAACAAGACAGATAATATTCGAGGGCTTAACGCGAAACTATTGTAACTCACTTTTTTTCTGAAAATGACTTTTTTACATAATCCTTATCAGATACTGACCCTTTATAATGTCACAAAATATTAGAACAAGATTCTAAAATTTGGTGGAGAAAAATAACATGTGTCATATTATTGTATCTCATGCAGCTTCTTTTTTTTTAAAGCGAAACTATTGTAACTCAGCTTTAAATCATTTAAAACAGTTTTGCATTTGTTTTTGATTAAATCTTCATATAAGGGATTGTTTATAGTCAACAAAATCATGTTGTTTCTTGCAAATTTATTTAAGATTATAATAATTTACATTAGTTTTGCTTTCAAAAATAATTTGGCGCGAAACTATTGTAAGTCAAATTTGATTTTCATTAAACTTTACAATATTTACATAATAATTATTCCAAATGAAGGTAATAATAACTGCTCTATGTTTCTTATGTAAAATATAAGTTAAATTAAAGATTGAAAAACTTTAAGGAGTTTTATTGCATACCATTCTTAGAACATTAAAGGTTATTTGTATTAAAAACGCTGTAATGAAAGTATGTAAGGTTGGTTTTTATTCATTTTAGCCTCCACTATCAGTGGTTCCACAGAAGAATTAATAATTATTGCCAAGCCCCTTTTTTTGCCAAGCTTTGCAAACTGATCATGCTGATATGAAGTTAATGATCTGTTGTATTTTGTGTTGTTTATCTGGTAAAAATATATATTGTTAAACAAATTTTAAACATTGCATCTTGTGCAGGTATGTTTTTCTGTGTAAAGTATTGATAGGATGTACGAAAGTCATGAAACAGATTAATATTTTAAACTTTTAGTGCGGTTTATTTACAGATTTTGATTTACATGTATTTGTGATTTCCAGGAGTAAATATCTTTTTTCCGGGGTCTAATTAGGTAAAATTAATGATTTTTGAAATTTTTCGCGACACAATTTAATGTTAAAATATTTAAGCAAGTTTTACACATCACTCTCTCAAACAATGATTGTTGAGTTTGAATTTGTGGGAATTGAGAAGAAGTTTTAGTTACTTCTCTAAGTTCAATGAAAAACAACACTGTTTTATTAATATTACTTACCCTCATGTGTTTAAGGATTTTTAAATGATTAGTAATTAATTATTTCATAATTACCTTATAAATTATTTACTAGTATTAATAAGGTGAGAAAGTTTTCCCATTGCTTTGCGAATGTTGATTGTTCTTAGTATCCAAGTTCAGGTGATTCATGGCCAATAGAAATAGCCTAAAATATTAAAATTGGAGCCGAAAATGACTTAGAACAACATAAGTATGAAAAACAACTTTATAATCTTTTTCGCCAGGATAGTTCCATCTATTATATAAAGCAGTAAGTAATACTTGTAATATCTAAGGTCAGGGCTGGTATAAACTCTTTAGGCCATCCTTAATAAACAGTTTGCAGTTTCCCTGCCCAAGATTTCATAAGTGGGTAGGTATGTAGGAAGGTACATATTTTACCAACTACTTTGCATTAAAGGGATCAATAGCAATCTTGAAGTATTCATCAAAGTTTAAATTATGAATCCAGTATAAGTGTAACTTTAAACCTGCTTGCATATACTTATATCAAAGGAAATATAATTTCAAATTCTACTTCTTTCTTCTGTCATAGGTTTTAAATATAGTGTTGGTGTAATATAATCAACAATTAATAATATGTAAAAGCAATTGCTTTGAATTAATTATAAAGAATTATTTAAAACATGCAAGATATTTGGAAAAACTAACCCAACACCATGATTTTTAAATACATGAAGATTGCCGTATGCCTCTTCAAGTGAATGGTTCTATCCAGGACAGGTTAAAGTCATTTTGCAATTTAAACTAACACAATTATAATATATACAGAACTGTGCAGTTTCAACTAAGACACTATTTTATATGGGATTATTCAGTCAAGTTTAATAATACTGGAAGGCTCATGTGGTCCAATTCTTAAAGTTTTTACTTCCAACACCCCTACCCCACCCCTATACAAACAACACACACCCCTCACCTCCTAAACCGAAAGAGGAGACACAGTTGTGCAAGAAGCTAGAGGTTCACCTATTCAGTAAAATCCATTGTCCCTACAATAAGCTAATCGCCACAAAAACGTGTTTGTTAAAATAGCCACTTGCCATAAGCTATTTTTACAAACACTTTTTAGCTTTAGAAAGAAATTATAAGATATTGCACTCCATATAAGTGTTCTTATCTTCGTCTTGTCTGAATTGTGTGACTTAACTACATTAAATGATCTTTATAGAAGTATTGTCTATAACAAGTATTATCTACAGCATATTTCGATGTATCGTTTGTTTAAAAATCAGTTATTTAAAATAATATTGACTTACAATAGTTTCGCATAAAAAAATTATAAAGTCAAATTAGTTCTCATATAACTTGATAAAGAGGGAAAAGATTTAATAATAACTATGTAAAAGGAAGATAATGATAACTGTTGTATGCTTCAATTGTGAAACTAAACTTAAAATAAAGATAACAAGAACTTAAGGGATTTTGGGTTGCATACCATTCTTAGGTTTGTCCAAAATGAGCCTTAACATACAAACTTACTGCCTAAAGCTATACTGTCCAATAACTTTCATTGAAGTATGTAGTTTTTAAAAAAAAATCTGAAAAAATGTATCAATAACTGCTAAAAAATGTTAGTTACAATAGTTTCGCCCTGAACATTTTCATCTATATCTTCGAATATTTAGCGCGAAACTATTGTAAGTCAATATTTCTTAAATATCTCGTACAGAATTACATGAATTATTTCTTTTCTTCTCAGATCATAAATGGATACCATTTCTTTATTACATGCCAGGGAATAAAGTTCTTAAATGCATTTATGATGAAAATAAGATGTTTTTTGCTTCTCCTGTAAAATTTTCTAAAAGTGAGTTACAATAGTTTCGCGTTAAACCCTCGTATTGTACATATTCTATACGTATTACTATTATGAATAATAATCATATGTACTATCAGATCGCGTAAAAATCTAAGTTATCTCTGTTTGTCCTATTTTCCCGTACACGTATTACGTCCCTTGGCAATGAAATGTCAACAAGTATCATTCTGCGTGCCATAGAGTGCCCGTTTCATTTCTGACTTGTGCATATCTGTTGAAAGTACGTATACATATGATAAACTTACGGTGGAACGCAATGTTGGCTTGTCATGGCGTGTACATGCAACTTCTGGGCTCACTTGAGAAGCGATTAACGTTGTGTCTTGATACAGGTTTGCTGCAATAATTATAACAATAGTCATATTAACAATCATAACAACAAGCCAGATAATATTGTACATATTCTATACGTATTACTATTATGAATAATAATCATATGTACTATCAGATCGCGTAAAAATCTAAGTTATCTCTGTTTGTCCTATTTTCCCGTACACGTATTACGTCCCTTGGCAATGAAATGTCAACAAGTATCATTCTGCGTGCCATAGAGTGCCCGTTTCATTTCTGACTTGTGCATATCTGTTGAAAGTACGTATACATATGAAAAACTTACGGTGGAACGCATTGTTGGCTTGTCATGGCTTGTACATGCAACTTCTGGGCTCACTTGAGAAGCGATTAACGTTGTGTCTTGATACAGGTTTGCTGCAATAATTATAACAATAGTCATATTAACAATCATAACAACAAGCCAGATAATATTGTACATATTCTTTACGTATTACTATTATGAATAATAATCATATGTACTATCAGATCGCGTAAAAATCTAAGTTATCTCTGTTTGTCCTATTTTTCCGTACACGTATTACGTCCCTTGGCAATGAAATGTCAACAAGTATCATTCTGCGTGCCATAGAGTGCACGTTTCATTTCTGATGTGTGCATATCTGTTGAAAGTGCGTATACATATGAAAAACTTACGGTGGAACGCATTGTTGGCTTGTCATGGCTTGTACATGCAACTTCTGGGCTCACTTGAAAAGCGATTAACGTTGTGTCTTGATACAGGTTTGCTGCATTAATTATACCAATAGTCATATTAACAATCATAACAACAAGCCAGATAATATTGTACATATTCTTTACGTATTACTATTATGAATAATAATCATATGTACTATCAGATCGCGTAAAAATCTAAGTTATCTCTGTTTGTCCTATTTTTTCGTACACGTATTACGTCCCTTGGCAATGAAATGTCAACAAGTATCATTCTGCGTGCCATAGAGTGCACGTTTCATTTCTGATGTGTGCATATCTGTTGAAAGTGCGTATACATATGAAAAACTTACGGTGGAACGCATTGTTGGCTTGTCATGGCTTGTACATGCAACTTCTGGGCTCACTTGAAAAGCGATTAACGTTGTGTCTTGATACAGGTTTGCTGCAATAATTATAACAATAGTCATATTAACAATCATAACAACAAGCCAGATAATATTGTACATATTCTTTACGTATTACTATTATGAATAATAATCATATGTACTATCAGATCGCGTAAAAATCTAAGTTATCTCTGTTTGTCCTATTTTCCCGTACACGTATTACGTCCCTTGGCAATGAAATGTCAACAAGTATCATTCTGCGTGCCATAGAGTGCCCGTTTCATTTCTGACTTGTGCATATCTGTTGAAAGTACGTATACATATGAAAAACTTACGGTGGAACGCATAGTTGGCTTGTCATGGCTTGTACATGCAACTTCTGGCTCACTTGAGAAGCGATTAACGTTGTGTCTTGATACAGGTTTGCTGCAATAATTATAACAATAGTCATATTAACAATCATAACAACAAGCCAGATAATATTGTACATATTCTATACGTATTACTCTTATGAATAATAATCATATGTACTATCAGATCGCGTAAAAATCTAAGTTATCTCTGTTTGTCCTATTTTCCCGTACACGTATTACGTCCCTTGGCAATGAAATGTCAACAAGTATGATTCTGCGTGCCATAGAGTGCCCGTTTCATTTCTGACTTGTGCATATCTGTTGAAAGTACGTATACATATGAAAAACTTACGGTGGAACGCAATGTTGGCTTGTCATGGCGTGTACATGCAACTTCTGGGCTCACTTGAGAAGCGATTAACGTTGTGTCTTGATACAGGTTTGCTGCAATAATTATAACAATAGTCATATTAACAATCATAACAACAAGCCAGATAATATTGTACATATTCTATACGTATTACTATTATGAATAATAATCATATGTACTATCAGATCGCGTAAAAATCTAAGTTATCTCTGTTTGTCCTATTTTCCGTACACGTATTACGTCCCTTGGCAATGAAATGTCAACAAGTATCATTCTGCGTGCCATAGAGTGCACGTTTCATTTCTGATGTGTGCATAACTGTTGAAAGTGCATATACATATGAAAAACTTACGGTGGAACGCATTGTTGGCTTGTCATGGCTTGTACATGCAACTTCTGGGCTCACTTGAAAAGCGATTAACGTAGTGTCTTGATACAGGTTTGCTGCAATAATTATAACAATAGTCATATTAACAATCATAACAACAAGCCAGATAATATTGTACATATTCTATACGTATTACTATTATGAATAATAATCATATGTACTATCAGATCGCGTAAAAATCTAAGTTATCTCTGTTTGTCCTATTTTCCCGTACACGTATTACGTCCCTTGGCAATGAAATGTCAACAAGTATCATTCTGCGTGCCATAGAGTGCACGTTTCATTTCTGATGTGTGCATATCTGTTGAAAGTGCGTATACATATGAAAAACTTACGGTGGAACGCATTGTTGGCTTGTCATGGCTTGTACATGCAACTTCTGGGCTCACTTGAAAAGCGATTAACGTTGTGTCTTGATACAGGTTTGCTGCAATAATTATAACAATAGTCATATTAACAATCATAACAACAAGCCAGATAATATTGTACATATTCTTTACGTATTACTATTATGAATAATAATCATATGTACTATCAGATCGCGTAAAAATCTAAGTTATCTCTGTTTGTCCTATTTTCCCGTACACGTATTACGTCCCTTGGCAATGAAATGTCAACAAGTATCATTCTGCGTGCCATAGAGTGCCCGTTTCATTTCTGACTTGTGCATATCTGTTGAAAGTACGTATACATATGAAAAACTTACGGTGGAACGCATTGTTGGCTTGTCATGGCTTGTACATGCAACTTCTGGGCTCACTTGAGAAGCGATTAACGTTGTGTCTTGATACAGGTTTGCTGCAATAATTATAACAATAGTCATATTAACAATCATAACAACAAGCCAGATAATATTGTACATATTCTTTACGTATTACTATTATGAATAATAATCATATGTACTATCAGATCGCGTAAAAATCTAAGTTATCTCTGTTTGTCCTATTTTTCCGTACACGTATTACGTCCCTTGGCAATGAAATGTCAACAAGTATCATTCTGCGTGCCATAGAGTGCACGTTTCATTTCTGATGTGTGCATATCTGTTGAAAGTGCGTATACATATGAAAAACTTACGGTGGAACGCATTGTTGGCTTGTCATGGCTTGTACATGCAACTTCTGGGCTCACTTGAAAAGCGATTAACGTTGTGTCTTGATACAGGTTTGCTGCATTAATTATACCAATAGTCATATTAACAATCATAACAACAAGCCAGATAATATTGTACATATTCTTTACGTATTACTATTATGAATAATAATCATATGTACTATCAGATCGCGTAAAAATCTAAGTTATCTCTGTTTGTCCTATTTTTTCGTACACGTATTACGTCCCTTGGCAATGAAATGTCAACAAGTATCATTCTGCGTGCCATAGAGTGCACGTTTCATTTCTGATGTGTGCATATCTGTTGAAAGTGCGTATACATATGAAAAACCTACGGTGGAACGCATTGTTGGCTTGTCATGGCTTGTACATGCAACTTCTGGGCTCACTTGAGAAGCGATTAACGTTGTGTCTTGATACAGGTTTGCTGCAATAATTATAACAATAGTCATATTAACAATCATAACAACAAGCCAGATAATATTGTACATATTCTTTACGTATTACTATTATGAATAATAATCATATGTACTATCAGATCGCGTAAAAATCTAAGTTATCTCTGTTTGTCCTATTTTTCCGTACACGTATTACGTCCCTTGGCAATGAAATGTCAACAAGTATCATTCTGCGTGCCATAGAGTGCACGTTTCATTTCTGATGTGTGCATATCTGTTGAAAGTGCGTATACATATGAAAAACTTACGGTGGAACGCATTGTTGGCTTGTCATGGCTTGTACATGCAACTTCTGGGCTCACTTGAAAAGCGATTAACGTTGTGTCTTGATACAGGTTTGCTGCAATAATTATAACAATAGTCATATTAACAATCATAACAACAAGCCAGATAATATTGTACATATTCTTTACGTATTACTATTATGAATAATAATCATATGTACTATCAGATCGCGTAAAAATCTAAGTTATCTCTGTTTGTCCTATTTTCCCGTACACGTATTACGTCCCTTGGCAATGAAATGTCAACAAGTATCATTCTGCGTGCCATAGAGTGCCCGTTTCATTTCTGACTTGTGCATATCTGTTGAAAGTACGTATACATATGAAAAACTTACGGTGGAACGCATAGTTGGCTTGTCATGGCTTGTACATGCAACTTCTGGGCTCACTTGAGAAGCGATTAACGTTGTGTCTTGATACAGGTTTGCTGCAATAATTATAACAATAGTCATATTAACAATCATAACAACAAGCCAGATAATATTGTACATATTCTATACGTATTACTCTTATGAATAATAATCATATGTACTATCAGATCGCGTAAAAATCTAAGTTATCTCTGTTTGTCCTATTTTCCCGTACACGTATTACGTCCCTTGGCAATGAAATGTCAACAAGTATGATTCTGCGTGCCATAGAGTGCCCGTTTCATTTCTGACTTGTGCATATCTGTTGAAAGTACGTATACATATGAAAAACTTACGGTGGAACGCAATGTTGGCTTGTCATGGCGTGTACATGCAACTTCTGGGCTCACTTGAGAAGCGATTAACGTTGTGTCTTGATACAGGTTTGCTGCAATAATTATAACAATAGTCATATTAACAATCATAACAACAAGCCAGATAATATTGTACATATTCTTTACGTATTACTATTATGAATAATAATCATATGTACTATCAGATCGCGTAAAAATCTAAGTTATCTCTGTTTGTCCTATTTTCCCGTACACGTATTACGTCCCTTGGCAATGAAATGTCAACAAGTATCATTCTGCGTGCCATAGAGTGCCCGTTTCATTTCTGACTTGTGCATATCTGTTGAAAGTACGTATACATATGAAAAACTTACGGTGGAACGCATTGTTGGCTTGTCATGGCTTGTACATGCAACTTCTGGGCTCACTTGAGAAGCGATTAACGTTGTGTCTTGATACAGGTTTGCTGCAATAATTATAACAATAGTCATATTAACAATCATAACAACAAGCCAGATAATATTGTACATATTCTTTACGTATTACTATTATGAATAATAATCATATGTACTATCAGATCGCGTAAAAATCTAAGTTATCTCTGTTTGTCCTATTTTCCCGTACACGTATTACGTCCCTTGGCAATGAAATGTCAACAAGTATGATTCTGCGTGCCATAGAGTGCCCGTTTCATTTCTGACTTGTGCATATCTGTTGAAAGTACGTATACATATGAAAAACTTACGGTGGAACGCATTGTTGGCTTGTCATGGCTTGTACATGCAACTTCTGGGCTCACTTGAGAAGCGATTAACGTTGTGTCTTGATACAGGTTTGCTGCAATAATTATAACAATAGTCATATTAACAATCATAACAACAAGCCAGATAATATTGTACATATTCTATACGTATTACTCTTATGAATAATAATCATATGTACTATCAGATCGCGTAAAAATCTAAGTTATCTCTGTTTGTCCTATTTTCCCGTACACGTATTACGTCCCTTGGCAATGAAATGTCAACAAGTATGATTCTGCGTGCCATAGAGTGCCCGTTTCATTTCTGACTTGTGCATATCTGTTGAAAGTACGTATACATATGAAAAACTTACGGTGGAACGCAATGTTGGCTTGTCATGGCGTGTACATGCAACTTCTGGGCTCACTTGAGAAGCGATTAACGTTGTGTCTTGATACAGGTTTGCTGCAATAATTATAACAATAGTCATATTAACAATCATAACAACAAGCCAGATAATATTGTACATATTCTATACGTATTACTATTATGAATAATAATCATATGTACTATCAGATCGCGTAAAAATCTAAGTTATCTCTGTTTGTCCTATTTTCCCGTACACGTATTACGTCCCTTGGCAATGAAATGTCAACAAGTATCATTCTGCGTGCCATAGAGTGCCCGTTTCATTTCTGACTTGTGCATATCTGTTGAAAGTACGTATACATATGAAAAACTTACGGTGGAACGCATTGTTGGCTTGTCATGGCTTGTACATGCAACTTCTGGGCTCACTTGAGAAGCGATTAACGTTGTGTCTTGATACAGGTTTGCTGCAATAATTATAACAATAGTCATATTAACAATCATAACAACAAGCCAGATAATATTGTACATATTCTTTACGTATTACTATTATGAATAATAATCATATGTACTATCAGATTGCGTAAAAATCTAAGTTATCTCTGTTTGTCCTATTTTTCCGTACACGTATTACGTCCCTTGGCAATGAAATGTCAACAAGTATCATTCTGCGTGCCATAGAGTGCACGTTTCATTTCTGATGTGTGCATATCTGTTAAAAGTGCATATACATATGAAAAACTTACGGTGGAACGCATTGTTGGCTTGTCATGGCTTGTACATGCAACTTCTGGGCTCACTTGAAAAGCGATTAACGTAGTGTCTTGATACAGGTTTGCTGCAACAATTATAACAATAGTCATATTAACAATCATAACAACAAGCCAGATAATATTGTACATATTCTTTACGTATTACTATTATGAATAATAATCATATGTACTATCAGATCGCGTAAAAATCTAAGTTATCTCTGTTTGTCCTATTTTTCCGTACACGTATTACGTCCCTTGGCAATGAAATGTCAACAAGTATCATTCTGCGTGCCATAGAGTGCACGTTTCATTTCTGATGTGTGCATATCTGTTGAAAGTGCGTATACAAATGAAAAACTTACGGTGGAACGCATTGTTGGCTTGTCATGGCTTGTACATGCAACTTCTGGGCTCACTTGAAAAGCGATTAACGTTGTGTCTTGATACAGGTTTGCTGCAATAATTATAACAATAGTCATATTTACAATCATAACAACAAGCCAGATAATATTGTACATATTCTTTACGTATTACTATTATGAATAATAATCATATGTACTATCAGATCGCGTAAAAATCTAAGTTATCTCTGTTTGTCCTATTTTTCCGTACACGTATTACGTCCCTTGGCAATGAAATGTCAACAAGTATCATTCTGCGTGCCATAGAGTGCCCGTTTCATTTCTGATGTGTGCATATCTGTTGAAAGTGCGTATACATATGAAAAACCTACGGTGGAACGCATTGTTGGCTTGTCATGGCTTGTACATGCAACTTCTGGGCTCACTTGAGAAGCGATTAACGTTGTGTCTTGATACAGGTTTGCTGCAATAATTATAACAATAGTCATATTAACAATCATAACAACAAGCCAGATAATATTGTACATATTCTATACGTATTACTCTTATGAATAATAATCATATGTACTATCAGATCGCGTAAAAATCTAAGTTATCTCTGTTTGTCCTATTTTCCCGTACACGTATTACGTCCCTTGGCAATGAAATGTCAACAAGTATGATTCTGCGTGCCATAGAGTGCCCGTTTCATTTCTGACTTGTGCATATCTGTTGAAAGTACGTATACATATGAAAAACTTACGGTGGAACGCAATGTTGGCTTGTCATGGCGTGTACATGCAACTTCTGGGCTCACTTGAGAAGCGATTAACGTTGTGTCTTGATACAGGTTTGCTGCAATAATTATAACAATAGTCATATTAACAATCATAACAACAAGCCAGATAATATTGTACATATTCTATACGTATTACTATTATGAATAATAATCATATGTACTATCAGATCGCGTAAAAATCTAAGTTATCTCTGTTTGTCCTATTTTCCCGTACACGTATTACGTCCCTTGGCAATGAAATGTCAACAAGTATCATTCTGCGTGCCATAGAGTGCCCGTTTCATTTCTGACTTGTGCATATCTGTTGAAAGTACGTATACATATGAAAAACTTACGGTGGAACGCATTGTTGGCTTGTCATGGCTTGTACATGCAACTTCTGGGCTCACTTGAGAAGCGATTAACGTTGTGTCTTGATACAGGTTTGCTGCAATAATTATAACAATAGTCATATTAACAATCATAACAACAAGCCAGATAATATTGTACATATTCTTTACGTATTACTATTATGAATAATAATCATATGTACTATCAGATCGCGTAAAAATCTAAGTTATCTCTGTTTGTCCTATTTTTCCGTACACGTATTACGTCCCTTGGCAATGAAATGTCAACAAGTATCATTCTGCGTGCCATAGAGTGCACGTTTCATTTCTGATGTGTGCATATCTGTTAAAAGTGCATATACATATGAAAAACTTACGGTGGAACGCATTGTTGGCTTGTCATGGCTTGTACATGCAACTTCTGGGCTCACTTGAAAAGCGATTAACGTAGTGTCTTGATACAGGTTTGCTGCAACAATTATAACAATAGTCATATTAACAATCATAACAACAAGCCAGATAATATTGTACATATTCTTTACGTATTACTATTATGAATAATAATCATATGTACTATCAGATCGCGTAAAAATCTAAGTTATCTCTGTTTGTCCTATTTTTCCGTACACGTATTACGTCCCTTGGCAATGAAATGTCAACAAGTATCATTCTGCGTGCCATAGAGTGCACGTTTCATTTCTGATGTGTGCATATCTGTTGAAAGTGCGTATACAAATGAAAAACTTACGGTGGAACGCATTGTTGGCTTGTCATGGCTTGTACATGCAACTTCTGGGCTCACTTGAAAAGCGATTAACGTTGTGTCTTGATACAGGTTTGCTGCAATAATTATAACAATAGTCATATTTACAATCATAACAACAAGCCAGATAATATTGTACATATTCTTTACGTATTACTATTATGAATAATAATCATATGTACTATCAGATCGCGTAAAAATCTAAGTTATCTCTGTTTGTCCTATTTTTCCGTACACGTATTACGTCCCTTGGCAATGAAATGTCAACAAGTATCATTCTGCGTGCCATAGAGTGCCCGTTTCATTTCTGATGTGTGCATATCTGTTGAAAGTGCGTATACATATGAAAAACCTACGGTGGAACGCATTGTTGGCTTGTCATGGCTTGTACATGCAACTTCTGGGCTCACTTGAGAAGCGATTAACGTTGTGTCTTGATACAGGTTTGCTGCAATAATTATAACAATAGTCATATTAACAATCATAACAACAAGCCAGATAATATTGTACATATTCTTTACGTATTACTATTATGAATAATAATCATATGTACTATCAGATCGCGTAAAAATCTAAGTTATCTCTGTTTGTCCTATTTTTCCGTACACGTATTACGTCCATTGGCAATGAAATGTCAACAAGTATCATTCTGCGTGCCATAGAGTGCACGTTTCATTTCTGATGTGTGCATATCTGTTGAAAGTGCGTATACATATGAAAAACTTACGGTGGAACGCATTGTTGGCTTGTCATGGCTTGTACATGCAACTTCTGGGCTCACTTGAAAAGCGATTAACGTTGTGTCTTGATACAGGTTTGCTGCAATAATTATAACAATAGTCATATTAACAATCATAACAACAAGCCAGATAATATTGTACATATTCTTTACGTATTACTATTATGAATAATAATCATATGTACTATCAGATCGCGTAAAAATCTAAGTTATCTCTGTTTGTCCTATTTTCCCGTACACGTATTACGTCCCTTGGCAATGAAATGTCAACAAGTATCATTCTGCGTGCCATAGAGTGCCCGTTTCATTTCTGACTTGTGCATATCTGTTGAAAGTACGTATACATATGAAAAACTTACGGTGGAACGCATTGTTGGCTTGTCATGGCTTGTACATGCAACTTCTGGGCTCACTTGAGAAGCGATTAACGTTGTGTCTTGATACAGGTTTGCTGCAATAATTATAACAATAGTCATATTAACAATCATAACAACAAGCCAGATAATATTGTACATATTCTTTACGTATTACTATTATGAATAATAATCATATGTACTATCAGATCGCGTAAAAATCTAAGTTATCTCTGTTTGTCCTATTTTCCCGTACACGTATTACGTCCCTTGGCAATGAAATGTCAACAAGTATCATTCTGCGTGCCATATAGTGCACGTTTCATTTCTGATGTGTGCATATCTGTTGAAAGTGCATATACATATGAAAAACTTAGGGTGGAACGCATTGTTGGCTTGTCATGGCTTGTACATGCAACTTCTGGGCTCACTTGAAAAGCGATTAACGTTGTGTCTTGATACAGGTTTGCTGCAATAATTATAACAATAGTCATATTAACAATCATAACAACAAGCCAGATAATATTGTACATATTCTATACATATTACTATTATGAATAATAATCATATGTACTATCAGATCGAGTAAAAATCTAAGTTATCTCTGTTTGTCCTATTTTCCCGTACACGTATTACGTCCCTTGGCAATGAAATGTCAACAAGTATCATTCTGCGTGCCATAGAGTGCCCGTTTCATTTCTGACTTGTGCATATCTGTTGAAAGTACGTATACATGTGAAAAACTTACGGTGGAACGCATTGTTGGCTTGTCATGGCTTGTACATGCAACTTCTGGGCTCACTTGAGAAGCGATTAACGTTGTGTCTTGATACAGGTTTGCTGCAATAATTATAACAATAGTCATATTAACAATCATAACAACAAGCCAGATAATATTGTACATATTCTTTACGTATTACTATTATGAATAATAATCATATGTACTATCAGATCGCGTAAAAATCTAAGTTATCTCTGTTTGTCCTATTTTTCCGTACACGTATTACGTCCCTTGGCAATGAAATGTCAACAAGTATCATTCTGCGTGCCATAGAGTGCACGTTTCATTTCTGATGTGTGCATATCTGTTAAAAGTGCATATACATATGAAAAACTTACGGTGGAACGCATTGTTGGCTTGTCATGGCTTGTACATGCAACTTCTGGGCTCAC
Source organism: Cyrtodaria siliqua (assembly GCA_037043455.1). NCBI lineage: Eukaryota > Metazoa > Mollusca > Bivalvia > Adapedonta > Hiatellidae > Cyrtodaria > Cyrtodaria siliqua. Next base: position 18,806 of record JAWPHD010021922.1, read on the forward strand.
TTGAAAAGCGATTAACGTTGTGTCTTGATACAGGTTTGCTGCAATAATTATAACAATAGTCATATTTACAATCATAACAACAAGCCAGATAATATTGTACATATTCTTTACGTATTACTATTATGAATAATAATCATATGTACTATCAGATCGCGTAAAAATCTAAGTTATCTCTGTTTGTCCTATTTTTCCGTACACGTATTACGTCCCTTGGCAATGAAATGTCAACAAGTATCATTCTGCGTGCCATAGAGTGCCCGTTTCATTTCTGATGTGTGCATATCTGTTGAAAGTGCGTATACATATGAAAAACCTACGGTGGAACGCATTGTTGGCTTGTCATGGCTTGTACATGCAACTTCTGGGCTCACTTGAGAAGCGATTAACGTTGTGTCTTGATACAGGTTTGCTGCAATAATTATAACAATAGTCATATTAACAATCATAACAACAAGCCAGATAATATTGTACATATTCTTTACGTATTACTATTATGAATAATAATCATATGTACTATCAGATCGCGTAAAAATCTAAGTTATCTCTGTTTGTCCTATTTTTCCGTACACGTATTACGTCCCTTGGCAATGAAATGTCAACAAGTATCATTCTGCGTGCCATAGAGTGCACGTTTCATTTCTGATGTGTGCATATCTGTTGAAAGTGCGTATACATATGAAAAACTTACGGTGGAACGCATTGTTGGCTTGTCATGGCTTGTACATGCAACTTCTGGGCTCACTTGAAAAGCGATTAACGTTGTGTCTTGATACAGGTTTGCTGCAATAATTATAACAATAGTCATATTAACAATCATAACAACAAGCCAGATAATATTGTACATATTCTTTACGTATTACTATTATGAATAATAATCATATGTACTATCAGATCGCGTAAAAATCTAAGTTATCTCTGTTTGTCCTATTTTCCCGTACACGTATTACGTCCCTTGGCAATGAAATGTCAACAAGTATCATTCTGCGTGCCATAGAGTGCCCGTTTCATTTCTGACTTGTGCATATCTGTTGAAAGTACGTATACATATGAAAAACTTACGGTGGAACGCATTGTTGGCTTGTCATGGCTTGTACATGCAACTTCTGGGCTCACTTGAGAAGCGATTAACGTTGTGTCTTGATACAGGTTTGCTGCAATAATTATAACAATAGTCATATTAACAATCATAACAACAAGCCAGATAATATTGTACATATTCTTTACGTATTACTATTATGAATAATAATCATATGTACTATCAGATCGCGTAAAAATCTAAGTTATCTCTGTTTGTCCTATTTTCCCGTACACGTATTACGTCCCTTGGCAATGAAATGTCAACAAGTATCATTCTGCGTGCCATATAGTGCACGTTTCATTTCTGATGTGTGCATATCTGTTGAAAGTGCATATACATATGAAAAACTTAGGGTGGAACGCATTGTTGGCTTGTCATGGCTTGTACATGCAACTTCTGGGCTCACTTGAAAAGCGATTAACGTTGTGTCTTGATACAGGTTTGCTGCAATAATTATAACAATAGTCATATTAACAATCATAACAACAAGCCAGATAATATTGTACATATTCTATACATATTACTATTATGAATAATAATCATATGTACTATCAGATCGAGTAAAAATCTAAGTTATCTCTGTTTGTCCTATTTTCCCGTACACGTATTACGTCCCTTGGCAATGAAATGTCAACAAGTATCATTCTGCGTGCCATAGAGTGCCCGTTTCATTTCTGACTTGTGCATATCTGTTGAAAGTACGTATACATATGAAAAACTTACGGTGGAACGCATTGTTGGCTTGTCATGGCTTGTACATGCAACTTCTGGGCTCACTTGAGAAGCGATTAACGTTGTGTCTTGATACAGGTTTGCTGCAATAATTATAACAATAGTCATATTAACAATCATAACAACAAGCCAGATAATATTGTACATATTCTTTACGTATTACTATTATGAATAATAATCATATGTACTATCAGATCGCGTAAAAATCTAAGTTATCTCTGTTTGTCCTATTTTTCCGTACACGTATTACGTCCCTTGGCAATGAAATGTCAACAAGTATCATTCTGCGTGCCATAGAGTGCACGTTTCATTTCTGATGTGTGCATATCTGTTAAAAGTGCATATACATATGAAAAACTTACGGTGGAACGCATTGTTGGCTTGTCATGGCTTGTACATGCAACTTCTGGGCTCACTTGAAAAGCGATTAACGTAGTGTCTTGATACAGGTTTGCTGCAATAATTATAACAATAGTCATATTAACAATCATAACAACAAGCCAGATAATATTGTACATATTCTTTACGTATTACTATTATGAATAATAATCATATGTACTATCAGATCGCGTAAAAATCTAAGTTATCTCTGTTTGTCCTATTTTTCCGTACACGTATTACGTCCCTTGGCAATGAAATGTCAACAAGTATCATTCTGCGTGCCATAGAGTGCACGTTTCATTTCTGATGTGTGCATATCTGTTGAAAGTGCGTATACAAATGAAAAACTTACGGTGGAACGCATTGTTGGCTTGTCATGGCTTGTACATGCAACTTCTGGGCTCACTTGAAAAGCGATTAACGTTGTGTCTTGATACAGGTTTGCTGCAATAATTATAACAATAGTCATATTTACAATCATAACAACAAGCCAGATAATATTGTACATATTCTTTACGTATTACTATTATGAATAATAATCATATGTACTATCAGATCGCGTAAAAATCTAAGTTATCTCTGTTTGTCCTATTTTTCCGTACACGTATTACGTCCCTTGGCAATGAAATGTCAACAAGTATCATTCTGCGTGCCATAGAGTGCACGTTTCATTTCTGATGTGTGCATATCTGTTGAAAGTGCGTATACATATGAAAAACCTACGGTGGAACGCATTGTTGGCTTGTCATGGCTTGTACATGCAACTTCTGGGCTCACTTGAGAAGCGATTAACGTTGTGTCTTGATACAGGTTTGCTGCAATAATTATAACAATAGTCATATTTACAATCATAACAACAAGCCAGATAATATTGTACATATTCTTTACGTATTACTATTATGAATAATAATCATATGTACTATCAGATCGCGTAAAAATCTAAGTTATCTCTGTTTGTCCTATTTTTCCGTACACGTATTACGTCCCTTGGCAATGAAATGTCAACAAGTATCATTCTGCGTGCCATAGAGTGCCCGTTTCATTTCTGATGTGTGCATATCTGTTGAAAGTGCGTATACATATGAAAAACCTACGGTGGAACGCATTGTTGGCTTGTCATGGCTTGTACATGCAACTTCTGGGCTCACTTGAGAAGCGATTAACGTTGTGTCTTGATACAGGTTTGCTGCAATAATTATAACAATAGTCATATTAACAATCATAACAACAAGCCAGATAATATTGTACATATTCTTTACGTATTACTATTATGAATAATAATCATATGTACTATCAGATCGCGTAAAAATCTAAGTTATCTCTGTTTGTCCTATTTTTCCGTACACGTATTACGTCCCTTGGCAATGAAATGTCAACAAGTATCATTCTGCGTGCCATAGAGTGCACGTTTCATTTCTGATGTGTGCATATCTGTTGAAAGTGCGTATACATATGAAAAACTTACGGTGGAACGCATTGTTGGCTTGTCATGGCTTGTACATGCAACTTCTGGGCTCACTTGAGAAGCGATTAACGTTGTGTCTTGATACAGGTTTGCTGCAATAATTATAACAATAGTCATATTAACAATCATAACAACAAGCCAGATAATATTGTACATATTCTTTACGTATTACTATTATGAATAATAATCATATGTACTATCAGATCGCGTAAAAATCTAAGTTATCTCTGTTTGTCCTATTTTCCCGTACACGTATTACGTCCCTTGGCAATGAAATGTCAACAAGTATCATTCTGCGTGCCATAGAGTGCACGTTTCATTTCTGATGTGTGCATATCTGTTGAAAGTGCATATACATATGAAAAACTTAGGGTGGAACGCATTGTTGGCTTGTCATGGCTTGTACATGCAACTTCTGGGCTCACTTGAAAAGCGATTAACGTTGTGTCTTGATACAGGTTTGCTGCAATAATTATAACAATAGTCATATTAACAATCATAACAACAAGCCAGATAATATTGTACATATTCTATACGTATTACTATTATGAATAATAATCATATGTACTATCAGATCGCGTAAAAATCTAAGTTATCTCTGTTTGTCCTATTTTCCCGTACACGTATTACGTCCCTTGGCAATGAAATGTCAACAAGTATCATTCTGCGTGCCATAGAGTGCCCGTTTCATTTCTGACTTGTGCATATCTGTTGAAAGTACGTATACATATGAAAAACTTACGGTGGAACGCAATGTTGGCTTGTCATGGCGTGTACATGCAACTTCTGGGCTCACTTGAGAAGCGATTAACGTTGTGTCTTGATACAGGTTTGCTGCAATAATTATAACAATAGTCATATTAACAATCATAACAACAAGCCAGATAATATTGTACATATTCTATACGTATTACTATTATGAATAATAATCATATGTACTATCAGATCGCGTAAAAATCTAAGTTATCTCTGTTTGTCCTATTTTCCCGTACACGTATTACGTCCCTTGGCAATGAAATGTCAACAAGTATCATTCTGCGTGCCATAGAGTGCCCGTTTCATTTCTGACTTGTGCATATCTGTTGAAAGTACGTATACATATGAAAAACTTACGGTGGAACGCATTGTTGGCTTGTCATGGCTTGTACATGCAACTTCTGGGCTCACTTGAGAAGCGATTAACGTTGTGTCTTGATACAGGTTTGCTGCAATAATTATAACAATAGTCATATTAACAATCATAACAACAAGCCAGATAATATTGTACATATTCTTTACGTATTACTATTATTAATAATAATCATATGTACTATCAGATCGCGTAAAAATCTAAGTTATCTCTGTTTGTCCTATTTTCCCGTACACGTATTACGTCCCTTGGCAATGAAATGTCAACAAGTATCATTCTGCGTGCCATAGAGTGCACGTTTCATTTCTGATGTGTGCATATCTGTTGAAAGTGCGTATACATATGAAAAACTTACGGTGGAACGCATTGTTGGCTTGTCATGGCTTGTACATGCAACTTCTGGGCTCACTTGAAAAGCGATTAACGTTGTGTCTTGATACAGGTTTGCTGCAATAATTATAACAATAGTCATATTAACAATCATAACAACAAGCCAGATAATATTGTACATATTCTATACGTATTACTATTATGAATAATAATCATATGTACTATCAGATCGCGTAAAAATCTAAGTTATCTCTGTTTGTCCTATTTTCCCGTACACGTATTACGTCCCTTGGCAATGAAATGTCAACAAGTATCATTCTGCGTGCCATAGAGTGCCCGTTTCATTTCTGACTTGTGCATATCTGTTGAAAGTACGTATACATATGAAAAACTTACGGTGGAACGCAATGTTGGCTTGTCATGGCGTGTACATGCAACTTCTGGGCTCACTTGAGAAGCGATTAACGTTGTGTCTTGATACAGGTTTGCTGCAATAATTATAACAATAGTCATATTAACAATCATAACAACAAGCCAGATAATATTGTACATATTCTATACGTATTACTATTATGAATAATAATCATATGTACTATCAGATCGCGTAAAAATCTAAGTTATCTCTGTTTGTCCTATTTTCCCGTACACGTATTACGTCCCTTGGCAATGAAATGTCAACAAGTATCATTCTGCGTGCCATAGAGTGCCCGTTTCATTTCTGACTTGTGCATATCTGTTGAAAGTACGTATACATATGAAAAACTTACGGTGGAACGCATTGTTGGCTTGTCATGGCTTGTACATGCAACTTCTGGGCTCACTTGAGAAGCGATTAACGTTGTATCATGATACAGGTTTGCTGCAATAATTATAACAATAGTCATATTAACAATCATAACAACAAGCCAGATAATATTGTACATATTCTTTACGTATTACTATTATGAATAATAATCATATGTATTATCAGATCGCGTAAAAATCTAAGTTATCTCTGTTTGTCCTATTTTTCCGTACACGTATTACGTCCCTTGGCAATGAAATGTCAACAAGTATCATTCTGCGTGCCATAGAGTGCACGTTTCATTTCTGATGTGTGCATATCTGTTGAAAGTGCATATACATATGAAAAACTTACGGTGGAACGCATTGTTGGCTTGTCATGGCTTGTACATGCAACTTCTGGGCTCACTTGAGAAGCGATTAACGTTGTGTCTTGATACAGGTTTGCTGCAATAATTATAACAATAGTCATATTAACAATCATAACAACAAGCCAGATAATATTGTACATATTCTTTACGTATTACTATTATGAATAATAATCATATGTACTATCAGATCGCGTAAAAATCTAAGTTATCTCTGTTTGTCCTATTTTCCCGTACACGTATTACGTCCCTTGGCAATGAAATGTCAACAAGTATCATTCTGCGTGCCATAGAGTGCACGTTTCATTTCTGATGTGTGCATATCTGTTGAAAGTGCATATACATATGAAAAACTTAGGGTGGAACGCATTGTTGGCTTGTCATGGCTTGTACATGCAACTTCTGGGCTCACTTGAAAAGCGATTAACGTTGTGTCTTGATACAGGTTTGCTGCAATAATTATAACAATAGTCATATTAACAATCATAACAACAAGCCAGATAATATTGTACATATTCTATACGTATTACTATTATGAATAATAATCATATGTACTATCAGATCGCGTAAAAATCTAAGTTATCTCTGTTTGTCCTATTTTCCCGTACACGTATTACGTCCCTTGGCAATGAAATGTCAACAAGTATCATTCTGCGTGCCATAGAGTGCCCGTTTCATTTCTGACTTGTGCATATCTGTTGAAAGTACGTATACATATGAAAAACTTACGGTGGAACGCATTGTTGGCTTGTCATGGCTTGTACATGCAACTTCTGGGCTCACTTGAGAAGCGATTAACGTTGTGTCTTGATACAGGTTTGCTGCAATAATTATAACAATAGTCATATTAACAATCATAACAACAAGCCAGATAATATTGTACATATTCTTTACGTATTACTATTATTAATAATAATCATATGTACTATCAGATCGCGTAAAAATCTAAGTTATCTCTGTTTGTCCTATTTTCCCGTACACGTATTACGTCCCTTGGCAATGAAATGTCAACAAGTATCATTCTGCGTGCCATAGAGTGCACGTTTCATTTCTGATGTGTGCATATCTGTTGAAAGTGCGTATACATATGAAAAACTTACGGTGGAACGCATTGTTGGCTTGTCATGGCTTGTACATGCAACTTCTGGGCTCACTTGAAAAGCGATTAACGTTGTGTCTTGATACAGGTTTGCTGCAATAATTATAACAATAGTCATATTAACAATCATAACAACAAGCCAGATAATATTGTACATATTCTATACGTATTACTATTATGAATAATAATCATATGTACTATCAGATCGCGTAAAAATCTAAGTTATCTCTGTTTGTCCTATTTTCCCGTACACGTATTACGTCCCTTGGCAATGAAATGTCAACAAGTATCATTCTGCGTGCCATAGAGTGCCCGTTTCATTTCTGACTTGTGCATATCTGTTGAAAGTACGTATACATATGAAAAACTTACGGTGGAACGCAATGTTGGCTTGTCATGGCGTGTACATGCAACTTCTGGGCTCACTTGAGAAGCGATTAACGTTGTGTCTTGATACAGGTTTGCTGCAATAATTATAACAATAGTCATATTAACAATCATAACAACAAGCCAGATAATATTGTACATATTCTATACGTATTACTATTATGAATAATAATCATATGTACTAT
>JAWPHD010021923.1:0-26739 GCA_037043455.1 Cyrtodaria siliqua
GGAATGTACACACCAACACAAGGTTATATAGCCCCAACTGGAATGTACACACCAACACAAACAAGGTTATATAGCCCCAACTGGAATGTACACACCAACACAAACAAGGTTATGAAGCCCCAACTGGTATGAACACACCAACACAAACAAGGCTATATAGCCCAACTGGAATGAACACACCAACACAAACAAGATTATATAGCCCCAACTGGAATGAACACACCAACACAAACAAGGTTATATAGCCCAACTTGAATGAACACACCAACACAAACAAGGTTATATAGCCCCAACTGGAATGTAGACACCAACACAAACAAGGTTATATAGCCAGAACTGGAATGAACATACCGCCACAAACAAGGTTAAAAAATCCCAACATGAATGTACACACCAACACAAACAAGGTTATATAGCCCCATCTGGAATGAACACACCAACACAAACAAGGTTATGTAGCCTCAACAGGAATGTACACACCAACACAAACAAGGTTATATAGCCCCAACTGGAATGAACACACCAACACAAACAAGGATATATAGCCCAACTGGAATGAACACACCGCCACAAACAAGGTTATATAGCCAACTGGAATGAACACACCAACACAAACTAGGTTATATAGCCCCAACTGGAATGAACACACCAACACAAACAAGGTTATATAGCCCCAGCTGGAATGAACACACCAATACAAATAAGGTTATAAAGTCCCAGCTGGAATGAACACACCAACACAAACAAGGTTATATAGCCCCAACTGGAATGAACACACCAACACAAACAAGGTTATATAGCCCCAACTGGAATGTACACACCAAAACAAACAAGGTTATATAGCCCAACTGGAATGAACACGCCAATACAAACAAGGTTATATAGCCCAACTGGAATGAACACACCAACACAAACAAGGTTATATAGCCCCAACTGGAATAAACACACCAATACAAATAAGGTTATATAGCCCCAGCTGGAATGAACACACCAACACAAACAAGGTTATATAGCCCCAACTGGTATGTACACACCAACACAAACAAGGTTATATAGCCCTACTGGAATGAACACACCAACACAAACAAGGTTATATAGCCCAACTGGAATGAACACACCGCCACAAACAAGGTTATATAGCCCCAACTGGAATGTACACTCCAACACAAACAAGGTTATATAGCCCCAACTGGAATGAACACACCGCCACAAACAAGGTTATATAGCCCCAACTGGAATGTACACACCGTCACAAACAAGGTTATATAGCCCCAACTTGAATGAACACACCAACATAAACAAGATTATATAGCCCCAACTGCAATGAACACGCCAACACAAACAATGTTATATAGCCCCAACTGGAATGAACACACCAACACAAACAAGGTTATATAGCCCCAACTGGAATGTACACAACGTCACAAACAAGGTATATAACCCCAACTGGAATGAACACACCAACGCAAAAAAGGTTATTTTGAACCAACTGGAATGTACACACCAACACAAACAAGGTTATATAGCCCAACTGGAATGAACACGCCAACACAAACAAGGTTATATAGCACCAACTGGAATGTACACACCAACAAAATGTTATATAGCCCCAACTGGAATGTACACACCAACACAAACAAGGTTATATAGCCCCAACTGGAATGTACACACCAACACAAACAAGGTTATATAGCCCCAACTGGAATGAACATACCAACACAAACAAGGCTATATAGCCCAACTGGAATGAACACACCAACACAAACAAGATTATATAGCCCCAACTGGAATGAACACACCAACACAAACAAGGTTATATAGCCCAACTTGAATGAACACACCAACACAAACAAGGTTATATAGCCCCAACTGGAATGTAGACACCAACACAAACAAGGTTATATAGCCAGAACTGGAATGAACACACCGCCACAAACAAGGTTATATAGCCCAAACTGGAATGTACACACCAACACAAACAAGGTTATATAGCCCAACTGGAATGAACACGCCAACACAAACAAGGTTATATAGCACCAACTGGAATGTACACACCAACACAAGGTTATATTGCCCCAACTGGAATGTACACACCAACACAAACAAGGTTATGTAGCCCCAACAGGAATGTACACACCTACACAAACAAGGTTATATAGCCCCAACTGGAATGAACACACCAACACAAACAAGGATATATAGCCCAACTGGAATGAATACACCGCCACAAACAAGGTATATAGCCCAACTGGAATGAACACACCAACACAAACTAGGTTATATAGCCCCAACTGGAATGAACACACCAACACAAACAAGGTTATATAGCCCAAGCTGGAATGAACACACCAATACAAATAAGGTTATATAGCCCCAGCCGGAATGAACACACCAACACAAACAAGGTTATATAGCCCCAACTGGAATGAACACACCAACACAAACAAGGTTATATAGCCCCAACTGGAATGTACACACCAAAACAAACAAGGTTATATAGCCCAACTGGAATGAACACACCAACACAAACAAGGTTATATAGCCCCAACTGGAATAAACACACCAATACAAATAAGGTTATATAGCCCCAGCTGGAATGAACACACCAACACAAACAAGGTTATATAGCCCCAACTGGAATGAACACAACAACACAAACAAGGTTATATAGCCCCAACTGGAATGTACACACCAACACAAACAAGGTTATATAGCCCAACTGGAATAAACACACCAACACAAACAAGGTTATATAGCCCAACTGGAATGAACACACCGCCACAAACAAGGTTATATAGCCCCAACTTGAATGTACACTCAAACACAAACAAGGTTATATAGCCCCAACTGGAATGAACACACCAACACAAACAAGGTTATATAGCCGAAGCTGGAATGAACACACCAACACAATCAAGGTTATATAGCCCCAACTGGAATGAACACACCAACACAAACAAGGTTATATAGTCCTAACTGGAATGAACACACCGCCACAAACAAGGTTATATAGCCTCAACTGGAATGAACACTACAACACAAACAAGGTTATATAGCCCTAGCTGGAATGAACACACCGCCACAAACAAGGTTATATAGCCCCAACTGGAATGAACACACCAACACAAACAAGGTTATATAGCCACAAATGGAATGAACATGCCAACACAAACAATGTTATATAGCCCCAACTGGAATGAACACACCAACACAAACAAGGTTATATAGCCCCAACTGGAATGTACACACCGTCACAAACAAGGTATATAACCCCAACTGGAATGAACACACCAACGCAAAAAAGGTTATTTTGACCCAACTGGAATGAACACACCAACACAAACAAGGTTATATAGCCCCAACTGGAATGAACACGCCAACACAAACAATGTTATATAGCCCCAACTGGAATGAACACACCAGCACAAACAAGGTTATATAGCCCCAACTGGAATGTACACACCGTCACAAACAAGGTATATAACCCCAACTGGAATGAACACACCAACGCAAAAAAGGTTATTTTGACCCAACTGGAATGTACACACCAACACAAACAAGGTTATATAGCCCAACTGGAATGAACACGCCAACACAAACAATGTTATATAGCCCCAACTGGAATGAACACACCAACACAAACAAGGTTATATAGCCCCAACTGGAATGTACACACCGTCACAAACAAGGTTATATAGCCCCAACTTGAATGAACACACCAACATAAACAAGATTATATAGCCCCAACTGGAATGAACACGCCAACACAAACAATGTTATATAGCCCCAACTGGAATGAACACACCAACACAAACAAGGTTATATAGCCCCAACTAGAATGTACACACCGTCACAAACAAGGTATATAACCCCAACTGGAATGAACACACCAACGCAAAAAAGGTTATTTTGACCCAACTGGAATGTACACACCAACACAAACAAGGTTATATAGCCCAACTGGAATGAACACGCCAACACAAACAAGGTTATATAGCACCAACTGGAATGTACACACCAACACAAGGTTATATAGCCCCAACTGGAATGTACACACCAACACAAACAAGGTTATATAGCCCCAACTGGAATGTACACACCAACACAAACAAGGTTATGAAGCCCCAACTGGTATGAACACACCAACACAAACAAGGCTATATAGCCCAACTGGAATGAACACACCAACACAAACAAGATTATATAGCCCCAACTGGAATGAACACACCAACACAAACAAGGTTATATAGCCCAACTTGAATGAACACACCAACACAAACAAGGTTATATAGCCCCAACTGGAATGTAGACACCAACACAAACAAGGTTATATAGCCAGAACTGGAATGAACATACCGCCACAAACAAGGTTAAAAAATCCCAACATGAATGTACACACCAACACAAACAAGGTTATATAGCCCCATCTGGAATGAACACACCAACACAAACAAGGTTATGTAGCCTCAACAGGAATGTACACACCAACACAAACAAGGTTATATAGCCCCAACTGGAATGAACACACCAACACAAACAAGGATATATAGCCCAACTGGAATGAACACACCGCCACAAACAAGGTTATATAGCCAACTGGAATGAACACACCAACACAAACTAGGTTATATAGCCCCAACTGGAATGAACACACCAACACAAACAAGGTTATATAGCCCCAGCTGGAATGAACACACCAATACAAATAAGGTTATAAAGCCCCAGCTGGAATGAACACACCAACACAAACAAGGTTATATAGCCCCAACTGGAATGAACACACCAACACAAACAAGGTTATATAGCCCCAACTGGAATGTACACACCAAAACAAACAAGGTTATATAGCCCAACTGGAATGAACACGCCAATACAAACAAGGTTATATAGCCCAACTGGAATGAACACACCAACACAAACAAGGTTATATAGCCCCAACTGGAATAAACACACCAATACAAATAAGGTTATATAGCCCCAGCTGGAATGAACACACCAACACAAACAAGGTTATATAGCCCCAACTGGTATGTACACACCAACACAAACAAGGTTATATAGCCCTACTGGAATGAACACACCAACACAAACAAGGTTATATAGCCCAACTGGAATGAACACACCGCCACAAACAAGGTTATATAGCCCCAACTGGAATGTACACTCCAACACAAACAAGGTTATATAGCCCCAACTGGAATGAACACACCGCCACAAACAAGGTTATATAGCCCCAACTGGAATGTACACACCAACACAAACAAGGTTATATAGCCCCAACTTGAATGAACACACCAACATAAACAAGATTATATAGCCCCAACTGCAATGAACACGCCAACACAAACAATGTTATATAGCCCCAACTGGAATGAACACACCAACACAAACAAGGTTATATAGCCCCAACTGGAATGTACACACCGTCACAAACAAGGTATATAACCCCAACTGGAATGAACACACCAACGCAAAAAAGGTTATTTTGAACCAACTGGAATGTACACACCAACACAAACAAGGTTATATAGCCCAACTGGAATGAACACGCCAACACAAACAAGGTTATATAGCACCAACTGGAATGTACACACCAACACAATGTTATATAGCCCCAACTGGAATGTACACACCAACACAAACAAGGTTATATAGCCCCAACTGGAATGTACACACCAACACAAACAAGGTTATATAGCCCCAACTGGAATGAACATACCAACACAAACAAGGCTATATAGCCCAACTGGAATGAACACACCAACACAAACAAGATTATATAGCCCCAACTGGAATGAACACACCAACACAAACAAGGTTATATAGCCCAACTTGAATGAACACACCAACACAAACAAGGTTATATAACCCCAACTGGAATGTAGACACCAACACAAACAAGGTTATATAGCCAGAACTGGAATGAACACACCGCCACAAACAAGGTTATATAGCCCAAACTGGAATGTACACACCAACACAAACAAGGTTATATAGCCCAACTGGAATGAACACGCCAACACAAACAAGGTTATATAGCACCAACTGGAATGTACACACCAACACAAGGTTATATTGCCCCAACTGGAATGTACACACCAACACAAACAAGGTTATGTAGCCCCAACAGGAATGTACACACCAACACAAACAAGGTTATATAGCCCCAACTGGAATGAACACACCAACACAAACAAGGATATATAGCCCAACTGGAATGAATACACCGCCACAAACAAGGTATATAGCCCAATTGGAATGAACACACCAACACAAACTAGGTTATATAGCCCCAACTGGAATGAACACACCAACACAAACAAGGTTATATAGCCCAAGCTGGAATGAACACACCAATACAAATAAGGTTATATAGCCCCAGCCGGAATGAACACACCAACACAAACAAGGTTATATAGCCCCAACTGGAATGAACACACCAACACAAACAAGGTTATATAGCCCCAACTGGAATGTACACACCAAAACAAACAAGGTTATATAGCCCAACTGGAATGAACACACCAACACAAACAAGGTTATATAGCCCAACTGGAATGAACACACCAACACAAACAAGGTTATATAGCCCCAACTGGAATAAACACACCAATACAAATAAGGTTATATAGCCCCAGCTGGAATGAACACACCAACACAAACAAGGTTATATAGCCCCAACTGGAATGAACACAACAACACAAACAAGGTTATATAGCCCCAACTGGAATGTACACACCAACACAAACAAGGTTATATAGCCCAACTGGAATGAACACACCAACACAAACAAGGTTATATAGCCCAACTGGAATGAACACACCGCCACAAACAAGGTTATATAGCCCCAACTGGAATGTACACTCCAACACATACAAGGTTATATAGCCCCAACTGGAATGAACACACCAACACAAACAAGGTTATATAGCCGAAGCTGGAATGAACACACCAACACAATCAAGGTTATATAGCCCCAACTGGAATGAACACACCAACACAAACAAGGTTATATAGTCCCAACTGGAATGAACACACCGCCACAAACAAGGTTATATAGCCTCAACTGGAATGAACACTACAACACAAACAAGGTTATATAGCCCTAGCTGGAATGAACACACCGCCACAAACAAGGTTATATAGCCCCAACTGGAATGAACACACCAACACAAACAAGGTTATATAGCCCCAAATGGAATGAACATGCCAACACAAACAATGTTATATAGCCCCAACTGGAATGAACACACCAACACAAACAAGGTTATATAGCCCCAACTGGAATGTACACACCGTCACAAACAAGGTATATAACCCCAACTGGAATGAACACACCAACGCAAAAAAGGTTATTTTGACCCAACTGGAATGAACACACCAACACAAACAAGGTTATATAGCCCCAACTGGAATGAACACGCCAACACAAACAATGTTATATAGCCCCAACTGGAATGAACACACCAGCACAAACAAGGTTATATAGCCCCAACTGGAATGTACACACCGTCACAAACAAGGTATATAACCCCAACTGGAATGAACACACCAACGCAAAAAAGGTTATTTTGACCCAACTGGAATGTACACACCAACACAAACAAGGTTATATAGCCCCAACTGGAATGAACACACCAACACAAACAAGGATATATAGCCCAACTGGAATGAACACACCAACACAAACAAGGTTATATAGCCCAACTTGAATGAACACACCAACACAAACAAGGTTATATAGCCCCAACTGGAATGTAGACACCAACACAAACAAGGTTATATAGCCAGAACTGGAATGAACACACCGCCACAAACAAGGTTAAAACATCCCAACATGAATGTACACACCAACACAAACAAGGTTATATAGCCCCATCTGGAATGAACACACCAACACAAACAAGGTTATGTAGCCCCAACAGGAATGTACACACCAACACAAACAAGGTTATATAGCCCCAACTGGAATGAACACACCAACACAAACAAGGATATATAGCCCAACTGGAATGAACACACCGCCACAAACAAGGTTATATAGCCAACTGGAATGAACACACCAACACAAACTAGGTTATATAGCCCCAACTGGAATGAACACACCAACACAAACAAGGTTATATAGCCCCAGCTGGAATGAACACACCAATACAAATAAGGTTATATAGCCCCAGCTGGAATGAACACACCAACACAAACAAGGTTATATAGCCCCAACTGGAATGAACACACCAACACAAACAAGGTTATATAGCCCCAACTGGAATGTACACACCAAAACAAACAAGGTTATATAGCCCAACTGGAATGAACACGCCAACACAAACAAGGTTATATAGCCCAACTGGAATGAACACACCAACACAAACAAGGTTATATAGCCCCAACTGGAATAAACACACCAATACAAATAAGGTTATATAGCCCCAGCTGGAATGAACAAACCAACACAAACAAGGTTATATAGCCCCAACTGGAATGAACACACCAACACAAACAAGGTTATATAGCCCCAACTGGAATGTACACACCAACACAAACAAGGTTATATAGCCCTACTGGAATGAACACACCAACACAAACAAGGTTATATAGCCCAACTGGAATGAACACACCGCCACAAACAAGGTTATAAAGCCCCAACTGGAATGTACACTCCAACACAAACAAGGTTATATAGCCCCAACTGGAATGAACACACCGCCACAAACAAGGTTATATAGCCCCAACTGGAATGTACACACCGTCACAAACAAGGTTATATAGCCCAAACTTGAATGAACACACCAACATAAACAAGATTATATAGCCCCAACTGGAATGAACACGCCAACACAAACAATGTTATATAGCCCCAACTGGAATGAACACACCAACACAAACAAGGTTATATAGCCCCAACTGGAATGTACACACCGTCACAAACAAGGTATATAACCCCAACTGGAATGAACACACCAACGCAAAAAAGGTTATTTTGACCCAACTTGAATGTACACACCAACACAAACAAGGTTATATAGCCCAACTGGAATGAACACGCCAACACAAACAAGGTTATAAAGCACCAACTGGAATGTACACACCAACACAAGGTTATATAGCCCCAACTGGAATGTACACACCAACACAAACAAGGTTATATAGCCCCAACTGGAATGTACACACCAACACAAACAAGGTTATATAGCCCCAACTGGAATGAACACACCAACACAAACAAGGCTATATAGCCCAACTAGAATGAACACACCAACACAAACAAGATTATATAGCCCCAACTGGAATGAACACACCAACACAAACAAGGTTATATAGCCCCAACTGGAATGTACACACCGTCACAAACAAGGTATATAACCCCAACTGGAATGAACACACCAACGCAAAAAAGGTTATTTTGACCCAACTGGAATGTACACACCAACACAAACAAGGTTATATAGCTCAACTGGAATGAACACACCGCCACAAACAAGGTTATATAGCACCAACTGGAATGTACACACCAACACAAGGTTATATAGCCCCAACTGGAATGTACACACCAACACAAACAAGGTTATATAGCCCCAACTGGAATGTACACACCAACACAAACAAGGTTATATAGCCCCAACTGGAATGAACACACCAACACAAACAAGGCTATATAGCCCAACTGGAATGAACACACCAACACAAACAAGATTATATAGCCCCAACTGGAATGAACACACCAACACAAACAAGGTTATATAGCCCAACTTGAATGAACACACCAACACAAACAAGGTTATATAGCCCCAACTGGAATGTAGACACCAACACAAACAAGGTTATATAGCCAGAACTGGAATGAACACACCGCCACAAACAAGGTTAAAAAATCCCAACAGGAATGTACACACCAACACAAACATGGTTATATAGCCCCATCTGGAATGAACACACCAACACAAACAAGGTTATGTTGCCCCAACAGGAATGTACACACCAACACAAACAAGGTTATATAGCCCCAACTGGAATGAACACACCAACACAAACAAGGATATATAGCCCAACTGGAATGAACACACCGCCACAAACAAGGTTATATAGCCAACTGGAATGAACACACCAACACAAACTAGGTTATATAGCCCCAACTGGAATGAACACACCAACACAAACAAGGTTATATAGCCCCAGCTGGAATGAACACACCAATACAAATAAGGTTATATAGCCCCAGCTGGAATGAACACACCAACACAAACAAGGTTATATAGCCCCAACTGGAATGAACACACCAACACAAACAAGGTTATATAGCCCCAACTGGAATGTACACACCAAAACAAACAAGGTTATATAGCCCAACTGGAATGAACACACCAACACAAACAAGGTTATATAGCCCAACTGGAATGAACACACCAACACAAACAAGGTTATATAGCCCCAACTGGAATAAACACACCAATACAAATAAGGTTATATAGCCCCAGCTGGAATGAACACACCAACACAAACAAGGTTATATAGCCCCAACTGGAATGAACACACCAACATAAACAAGGTTATATAGCCCCAACTGGAATGTACACACCAACACAAACAAGGTTATATAGCCCAACTGGAATGAACACACCGCCACAAACAAGGTTATATAGCCCCAACTGGAATGTACACTCCAACACAAACAAGGTTATATAGCCCCAACTGGAATGAACACACCGCCACAAACAAGGTTATATAGCCCCAACTGGAATGATCACGCCAACACAGGTGTCTGTTAAAGTAGACTGCAGTATAATCCCAAAACTTAAAGTTGCAGTATACAACATTACCCCCACCTCCCTCCTTCCTTTTACGTGTTTATGTTCCAACAAACATATTAAATTAAAACATAGCACACCAAAAAATATATCACAATATCATTATCCTGAAGAGTCTTTATGTACTCGCAGTACTTTGTTTTATAATGTTACTCTGTAAATAGTGCAAGATTATCTACGTCCATAGTCCTTTACTTCATCGTTTGTGTATACTCTCCCCAGCACAGATCGCACTCTGTTCTCCTTGTCCTGGCGTCGGTCCTTATCCTGTCTTTTGTCCTCCCCACGTCTTCACTAATCCTTTCTTCTCTCACACTCTTTCATCCGCTTATCCTCGTCTCTTCTCCTGTCACTCTCCCTTCATCCCCTTTTGTACCCTTTTCTTTCTTCCATCATTCCATCTATTGTTCTTTTCAGCTCCTTTGTGTCCTTTCCCTCATCTAAAATCGTTTTCTCCACGCACCGTACCGTCCTGCTGTTTTTCTCCATGATGGTGGTTAGTCTTTGCTCCATTGCTTCCAGCAGCGCTGGAGACAGGCTGTCCACTGAGCTGGAGCAGGAGCTTGAGGCGGTTGAGTCAGATGGAGAGGGAGACCTCTTTCGCTTAACCACGCGCTCATCCTCGTCTGCTGGGCGTTTCCATACATCCTACCCGAGTTGTGGACGGATGTAAGATGACTTCAACAACTTCGGCGTTTCCTCCCTGAATCATCGTGGCAGAGGGGGCTCTTATGGGCTGAAGATTCAGATCCTTTTGGTGAGGTCCAGTGGTCCTGGGGGCGTACTCAGTTCCAGCCATGTGTTCCAACTTGATGTTTGGCACCTTCTCATCTGGATCACCGATGTCTCCCAGGGTCGTAGCACAGCCTGATATATGGGTATTGGTGAGTTGACAAGGGTGATACTGACTGCTCTCTGGGTGGTTCCATGGTCCTCTATGGGCTCATTATCGCTATGATTGACTCAACTAAATCATCATCTAATCCCATCAGTCCGTTTGGGAAAACTTCATCTATAGCAAGGGAAAGAACATCTTTGCTGCGCCAGTGCCTGCCTTACGAGCCTTGTCAAGAAATATGTTCAAGGACTCCTCCTGTGTAAACAAATGCATGTCTCCATCCTGAATAGCGTAGTGGTTCGGATTAACAACCAGATAAGGTGTTAAATCTTGAATGTTTCTTTCCTGAACCATCTATATGGCGTTGGTATTAACGTTCCCTGCCATGGCTAAGACATCTCTGGCATTGGTAGGCTCTTCCCCTGTGGTGTGCGATTTTGACTAGGTTTGGATCCATACTGGAAAAGGAAAGATATGTTTTAGGATTCAACTTGGTGCTCAAACTGTAATGGAATAATAAATAAGTTTAAGCGATGTCACTGACAGGTTTCGGAATTATGTCGGAACCCCCGCCCTACTGTGTAATCAAGTGTAATGTTCCTGTGCCTTTATACACTTATTTCATGTTGACCTCTTTTCCACTGTACTACTCGTCTCTGTCAAATGCTGTCCAACTTGCCCGGACCTTTTGATACTCTTTCTATATGTCAAGTGATGTCCAACTATCCATACTCTGTGGTACTCTTCTATTTGTGGTACTCTTCTATTTGTGGTACTCTTCTATCTTGCCCATACATTATGGTATTCTCCTATTCGTCTACCACTGTCCAACTGTCCGTACTCCATGGTATCGCTGTCCATCCACCCTTACTCTATGGTACTCTTCGCCTAACACTGTCCATCTACCCTAACTCTAAGGTACTCTTATATTCGTCTATCACTGTCCAACTCTCCGTACTCTTCTTCTTTTTGTCTACCACTGTCCAACTCTCCGTACTATATGGTACTTTTCTATTCGTCTATCACCGTCCCTCTCTCCGTACTCTGTGATACTCTTCTTATTTTCGTCTACCACTGTCCGACTCTCCGTACCCTATTGTACTCTTCTATTTATCTATCACTTTCCCACTCTCCGTACTATATGGCACTCTTCTACTTTTCGTCTACCACTGTCCAATTCTCCGTACTCTATGGTACTATTCTTCTTTTCATCTACAACTGTCCAACTTTCCGTACTCTATGGTACTCTTCTATTCATCTATCAATGTCCAACTCTCCGTACTATATGGAACTCTTCTTCTTTTCGTTTACCACTGTCCAACACTCCGTACTCTATGGTACTCTTCTTCTTTGCCTCTACCACTGTTCATCTGCATGTACTCTAACAAAACTTAAAACTGTAGCATCAACTTATTTTGGTGAGTATTAATACAAATTTAACAGGATATACAGGAAATAAAACAATAAAAATAAAAATTCAACTACACACACACACATTAAAATATGCAAGTAATAGCAATCTATTATTTTCCTCTCTCTGTCTCTGGCCTCCTATCTAATGGTAAGTTATTGTTACCTCACCGTTAATCGGACTTTCTTTCTTGCATTATTGATCCAGCTCAGACGTTTATCTCCTTCATATGGCTTCATCTTGTTGTGATGGACCATTCTCTATTTGCCTTGTCTGTTCAATTGAAGCAGAAAGTTTATATCCGATATCCTTTGCACTATGAGGAATGTACCATCATACAGCTTTTCTAGTTTTGGAGAGATTCCAACCTGTCTAGTCTCAAGGAGGCACCAAACAATATCGCCTACGTCATATATCTTAAGTCCAACTTTAACATCGTATAGCTCTTTGCTCCTTTTTGCTGAATCACCCAGGTACTTTCTGGCAACTTCATGGGCGTGCTGCATACGTGACTTCAGTATGTCTACATAGCCGCCGTAAGGATGTGATTTTCTGACCATGGCAGGTTATTGTCCTAACTATAGCTCTGAGGGAATGCGTACCTCTCGTCCCATAGTCAACAAATTCGGGGTTAACTTGGTCGACTCATTAGGTGTGGCTCTGTATGCGCTAGCCAAGCAACCCAGGTTTAAATCCCAATGTGTATGCTCTCCACACATAGAGGCCTTTATCATACGTAACAGGGTGCGGTTAAACCTTTAAGATTGTACATTTCATCGAGGATTCCTGGTACTAGTTCTTATTTTCTGAATCTCTAACAATCTGCAAAGTTCGCGGAATACATGACTTTCAAATGCGCTTCCAGGATCACTATGGAAGAAAGAGGGCATCCCCATATAGCGATAAATTCATTCATTATTTTTGATGCAGATACTTCGGCTGTTTGATCCGGTACTGAAATATATTCGACAAATTTGGAAAAATGATCTGTAAGTAAAGGGATATTGTCACAAAATGTCACGGATAGAGCGTATAGGTCGTACATAGCTCTTGTAAGTTATCAGTTACACCCTAATCTATTGTTCGAGTTGAAACAAATTCATGATATATTCACGTAAAAGCGTGCACATTTTAAGTGGCCGCCAGAGAGGCCGTGTCATAAGTTCAGTTTTGTGCTAATGCATGTAAACGTATAGGTCTATCTGCCTTAAACGGCAAAATTGTATAAGGGGCCTCTCGTGTAGATTCAATACTGCAGATTTAGCCACGTTTGTCACGGACTGAACGGGGGAAATAATGGTTTGGGCGTATGGTTTGCTATAAAACCCATTGACTTCTAGTTCTTGCCGGGATTGATCGATAGTTACTTTGTTTGTAGCAGAGGTTGGACGGCAAAATTCACAGGCAACATGTGGTTAGTAGTTATTTTATTAAATTTTATCGTACATTTGTATTCAGTGGACGGCGCCATCTTGTTTGGCGGTTACGACATCCGGTTAGCATTGATTTTTCTCAAACATTAACTTTAGACTCGCATATGATTTTGAAGTTACTTTATTAGATGTAATTATTGTAATTGATCATTAATTGTAAACAATATTAATTTGATAACAGTGGATAATAGGTGCATTAGTTAACGTTGGCGTATAACTCAGTGATTGTAATACACGATTGTTAACATTAGTTAACAATGAGATGAGTAAATAGGATAAATGTTCGACGCGTATGCATAGCGTTGTATAATGTGGTCATTAGTTGACATGCGTGCATGCATAACTCAGTGAGTGTAATATATGAGTGATTTGATAATGGTTATATTACATGTATTAGGGGCATTGATTAACGGCGACGTACATGGCGTATACATGGCGTTGTAGAATATGTATACATTGCCACTCATCATTAGTACAGCTTACATATATTTATTGAATAATGATTTGTTTGGGTAATGATAATTATGCAAGATTGTTATGTTTGTCAACCGACATCTAAAACGTATGTATATTTACAGCCTAAGCCATGCAGGATATAAGCCATCCAGGGTTGGAACTAAGCCATCCAGGTTGGATATTCCGGAGTGGAGCTACGTTTCCACGATTAACGTAACGAGCGGTGGAGACGGTCTCCGTACCTGCGCAGCATGGCCAAGTTTTATTAGCGACAACCCCCGGGACACAAGGTGGGCCCGTCATCAGTCCTCACTGGAGGAACATCACTCACAATCTCAGTGGAGGTTAACTATCATTACATCGCGTCATCAACCCTTACAGAAGGCATTTGATGACAATCATCCATTGAATTCGCGCATCATCATCTTCATGAGCTCTCGCGCATCACAGTTATCGCGCTAGATCATAAATCAATATTGTTAGAACTTTTTAGTGTCTTATACATTCAGTATTTATAACAATACTAAGAACGTCTTAAACGTTCATGAGAACATTCTTTTCATTTCATTTGTGTATTCGCTTGTTTTTTTTTAGATAATTGTATATATATTTAACATATTTTAAATGTTGCATTAAACTTATGTAAATGCATCCACCGTCATTGATTATTTCCAGAGTTAGCCCAACCACTAGGGTCATCCTGTTACATATATGCCTATTTCCACGTAGGGTCAGAGGTAAAGGACCCAGGTAGTCCATTGCGACAACATTCCATGGTGCTCCCACACCCAGAGTTCCCACTGGGGCTCGAGGTATCTTCATCGGTTTCTTATCAGCAGCACACGTGTCACATTTTCTGATGTGCAGAGCTAGGACATACCAATAAAAACGTTGTATGGTTTTCTCTTTGGTTTTCTTGCACCCCAGACGGCCTGAAAGGACGGAGTTGTGCATCTATAATAATACAGTAAACTGGTTGGAACGACAAATTGGATATGCTCACCATTGTCATTCTGTCGTTTAAATGTCTTAAATAGAAGGCCATTTCTGACTTCCATGGCATCCCATATAATCCAATCCAGTAATGCCGCGAAGCTGGACTCGACGTTACCATCTCTTGGCGGCTCGGTCTGATATTGACTTATTTAGCCTTTAGGATAGGTCCTATCGAGGGGCCACTTTCTTGGCGCTGCCGCAGATCTTCCATAGAAAGAGACCTACTGCCCAAGCCCAGCTGAAACTTTCTCTTCTTGGATAGTGTCTATCTTCCCGGGTTGATGATCCTCGTTGGGAAGCTGGATCTACTATTCTTCAGGTCGGCATTCTTCTTCCGGTATTGATGGTGGTTCTGGAAACTTGACATGATCATAAAGCCCTTTCAACATCATGTCTTCAGCTCTTTTGCAGCACTTTTTGCATGGGCCACATTTCAGTGTTTTTGAAACATTAATCGGGTTTAACATTGTCATCAATCTAGACGAGACATGTTTCCCACTGTAGACCCTGTAACGCCAACTCCATGGTCCTATGGAAGGTGCTGGCTGCGTTATTAAGTCCAAAAGGCATTCTTGTCATCTCATAATGGCCATATTAACAACAGAAAGCAATTTTGAATGTCATCTTTTTTAAGAGGAATTTGGAAGTAACCCTAGTTACACTGCATCTGAACAACCCAGGATTCGTGGCAAAGGAAATCCATGTGTCTTGACGAGTGCATTGACACGCTTGTAATCTACACATGGATGCTCTCGACTTTTTGCGTACAAGACCAGTAGGAAATGCCCATGGAGAAGTACTTTTACGTGTTACCCCTTTAGCTAGAAGATCTTCTATAGCTTTCTTTTCTTCCTCTGCATAAGCTAATGGGACCCTTCCAGGTTCTTGCTTGATTGGAGCTGCCTCTCCAGTAATTATAGAATGCTCAGCTAGATTTGTCAGCCCTGGATCGCATTCTCCCTTAGAAAATGTGTCTTGATACTTTATCAACAATTGCGCCAATGCCAGTGCTTCTGGGGGTTGTTTGCCTTTTGATGACATTTCGTATAGGTTCTTCAAATGCTCAGGTATTATCGGGGCATCAGTTTTCCTGACTGTTACATGTGCTGCTAACCCCCTTTGATCTTGTGCCATTCCGAGTTGCACTTGCCGAACAGAGAAATTGTTGTTGTCTTCATTGCTGTGTTCTTGTTGAGATAAAACCTGGTCTTAATGATACTTCTGTTGTAAAATGGTTGAGTATTCTGACTTTGTTTGTCACGCAGTTACTTATATCTATCAGGGTGGATGCCATCTGCAAAGGGTATGTTTCTTTAAAGTTTTCGGTTGGTTCAATGATGAAAGTTCTCTGACCTTCCTGAGATATCGTCGGACTCTTCTTGTTCTACAAATACATCTATAACCGCTTCACTCTGGCCCGATATTATGAAATGGTCAGTCGCAGTTGTGAAAATTATGGGCACTCCTTCTATTGAGTCTTTGATGTATATCCCATTACTATATGGTTTTCTTCTCCGAATCACTTTATTAGCTTCTTGACTACCATTGCTAATTGTATTTTGGCCATTTATGTTCCAAAGGGCATTTCCTCGGCCTCTAGGGTCTTCACTTAGTTTAAAGCCTCTCTGTGGTTTCCAGTGCTCTGGACCCGCGCCCTATTTCCATATGGCGCTCTATTTGAATTTGCACTGTTTCTGTTATAGTTGTTTCTTGTCACATTTTCACGTGCCCTTGTAGGATAATTTCTGTCATAATGGCATTGTTGTTGACATGCAAAACATGTCACGGTTCTACTAGGGTTGGTAGATTTATGTACCTTTTGTTTATCTTGTGTAAGTTCGGTAATCTTGGCCAATACTAACTGGAGTATTCTATCCGTCTCAGACACACTATTTTGTGTATTGACTTTTTTGTCTTCTTTCTGATCTTGTTTTGTACCTTAGGGTTTCTCGCCGTTACCTTTCAATGGTGGTTTTATGTTGGAAGGCACCCTACATATATGTTCACTTTCATCACTTGTCTCGTCTTCATTGTCACTCTCTGTTTCACCTGTGGTATACCTAGTTTGTCTCACAAATTGTCTCATTTCTTTTGTCACCATAAGGCCCCCGTGTATTTGGTCTCCTTGTTTGTATAAGGTTGACCACATGATATACCGCCTCGTCAATATCTGTCGGTTCTTTTTACATTCAACCTCAAATCTAGTCTCGGAGTCCCTCAATCCATCTGAAAACTTCCTTACAAGACCCTCTTGTCTTGTTCTTTGATCTCGATATCCATGTGCTCTGTCGTATAACCTCTTTAGCTCAGCCGCATATTCTTCGGCTGTTTCCCCGGCTTTCTGATCACGGTTACTAAACTTAACTGAGTAAGTCCTAGGGATATCTATTATCCGGAACAGGCTATTTAGTTCTTTACTAGTTCTTCGTAACTCGTTATGACCCTTTTTGGTAGTTGAGAGAAAGCAAACTCGCCTGCTCTACCCTGTAGTTTGAGTAATAGCTGATCAAGCATGTCATCTTCACTCCAATAACACCTTTCTGCCATTGCCTTGAATCGGGTTCTCCATACCTTCCAATCCTCTTTGCCCGTAATAGGAGGTAATTTTACATTTTAGCTCTAAAAGTCCTCTGGTATGTTTGTGGTCTCTGGTATGTTTGTGGCCTATGTCCAAACCTCCCTTCTGAAAAGGTAACTCCTGTGCTCCTGTCTGATATTATGTCCGGAAAAGCTCTCTCACACTGACTACCCTTGTTCATATCATTGCAGGAGAGATACTACATCATACAGGACCCCCGATATTTGCGTAAGGTTCCTTTTATTTTTTGAGTTCCATCAGTGCGAGCATATGACCTGGGTTCACCTTGCATGGACTGATATTGAGGAGCTATTTGTTGTGCCAGTAAACCATTATCGCTTCTAAGTGGGTTTTGAACCTCGCTGTCCGATATATTCATATGTTCTGATCTTTCCACTGGTTCTTTGAAGAAAACCTCGGTTTCCGAATCAGAGTCGTCTCTATGGTCCAAGTCCCTAGATGAATGGGATGTCCGATCCATGTTCTTCGTTTCTCGGCCTAACCTTGTCAGTGACTATACAATTAGCTTTCAAAAGAATAATCTTAAATTCCGTTTAAAATGAATTGAATAACCCTGGTAGTTCTAAATTTATAATAAAATATCTTTAAATGTTTATATTCAAACAATTGTTATAAGTAAACTCTAATGTAAAGTAAGTTTGAAGTGAAAACTAATATTTGTCCTGTCTCAATGAAACTAAAAAACGGAGTCATCCCTAAAATCCAAAGTGTGGTTTATATACCAGACTCTCCCCCACTAACCCCACGTCCGCCAAAACGAGTACCATCGCCCATTCTAATGCGGACCTCCCCTTGAAATACTGGCGGAGAGGCAAAACTCCGCTAAAATTAACGTCGGACGTCAAAACTTACATGAAAGAAACACAGCAGTAGTCAATTAAAACTGACAATTAAATGCATTTTAAGAATGACAACTAAATCATTTACTCGCTAAATTTAAAGAACAAAGATTAACCTTTATGACCCACCTTATCTAATCAAAATCTGATTAGTAATTAATGAAATGCAAATCTTCAAAGTTAAGAATCGTAGTCTGACATTTACATGTACAAATGACCTCGATCGACCTGCAGAATTCTAAGCAGTTTATGTTTCTAAAAATAGAACATGTACACAACAATGGCCGACAGCAGTAAAAGAAGCATGCTGTCTGCACAAAACATTTCATGGAATAAACACTTTAACAAGAAATGATTTAAGGTAATTGAGCAGTTATGTAAAGTTTAAACACTAAGTGCACGAATCATACAGGTGTCTGTTAAAGTAGACTGCAATATACATGATATAATCCCAAAATCGGCAATGTTACTGCTCTCACATTTAACAATAATAAAAATGCACTGACTTGAATGTAAACACAAACTTAAATGTTGCAGGCTGTGAGGGTATCTTATATGAAAAGCAAGGTTGGGTTGCATTTCGGGACACTGGGGTCAAGGTCACTGTTACTAAAAAAAATATTTTCGGCTCAATACATTTTTACATTTCCTGTTACATTAAAGCAAATCCCAAAAATAGAAAAACAAAATAATAAATGTTTTAATATATTTGGATATGAAAAAAGTGGGGTGTATCCTCTATACATATCAACTAACAGAGCTGAAGAAAAATGCGAATATGCTTTTGATTGTCGAAGAAGAAAATATTAATTATGTGTGGATAAAGGATTTTAGTCGGTTAATGCATAATCAGACGTTAAGCAGAGAAAAAAAAATGATTTTGCAAAACATGCTTGCAGTGCTTTACATTAGAAAAAGTCTTGGAAAAACATAAGTCTGATTGTCTAGCAAGCAATAAAAATGACCTTTTGCGAGTGAAAAGGGTTTCTATAAAAACTACAGCAGGCAATTAATGGTTCCATTTGTTATATATGCCGACTTTTAAGCATATAACAGAAAAAATATCTTCAGCTACAAATAATCCAAAAAAACTCGTATACAGATGCATATCAACAACATACTGATTGTAGTTACGGATACAAGGTTGTCTGCTGCTATGATGACACATATTCTAAACCGGTTGTAACATACAGAGGACCAAATGCTGTTTATAAGTTTTTAGAACAAATGATAGAGGAAGAAAAATATTGTAAAAAAAACTGCGAATAATGTTTTAAGAAAGATTTGACAATGACAGTGGCAGAAGAAAAAGAATTTAGGGTGGCTGAGAAATGTCATATTTGTGATAAACGATATATGACGTGTGATAGGGCAGTTAGAGATCACTGTCATATAACTGGAAAGTTTAGAGGAAGTGCCCACGATGCATGCAATCTCAGTTTCAGTTTGACTAAAAAGATACCTGTTGTGTTTCATAATTTGAGAGGCTATGACGCTCACTTTATAATGCAGCACATCGGAAAGTTCAAGAAAGCGATAAATGTTATACCAAATAATATGGAAAGGTATATGACTTTCATGTTGGCATCAAATTTGGTGTTTATAGATAGTTTCCAGTTTATGTCACAGTCACTCTATAACTTAGTGAAAAACATTCCGTTGTTTAAATATATCTCTCAAGAATACTCTGATGAAAAGTTAGAACTTTTGAAGAGAAAATGAGTTTACCCGTATGATTATATGGATAGCTATGAACGTTTCAAGGAAAGACAATTGCCTGACAAGAAAAGCTTCCAATTTCTGTTAAATGATGCAAATATCTCAGATGAAGATTATGAGCATGCTAAAAGAATATGGAAGACGTTCAAGATCAAAAACATGGGGGAATATCATGATCTGTATTTGAAAAGCGATGTTTTGTTGCTGGCTGATGTTTTTGAGAACTTCAGAAAAATGTGCTTTGAGTATTACAAATTAGATCCTTGTCATTACTTCAGTATTCCCGGTTTATCTTGGGATGCCTGTTTGAAAATGACTGGGATTCAACTTGACTTTATTACAGAATGATATTGATCAATATCTGTTTGTAGAAAAAGGAATGAGAGATGGTGTGAGCTATATTGCGATTAGATATATGGAAAACTATGATAGTAGTAAACAGAGTAAGTATATAATGTACCTTGATGCTAACAACTTGTATGGGTGGGCGATGCGTCAACCTTTACCAACTGGTAATTTTAAATGGGTCGATAAATTTAAAGAAGGAAAATCAAATTATATTGTTGAGTGTGATCTTGAATATCCAGAAGAGTTGCATGACTTGCATAATGACGATCCTCTCGCTCCTGAAAGTCTAAATATAAAAGATGAGTGGTTGTCGGACTACTGCAAGATCTTGAAGAGTAATAAATACTGATAAAAATAGACTATGATAATGGACCTTTGGAAACGGTCGAGCACGACACATACGAAATATTGCAGTCTCGGTTTGATTGAGACTGTTCATGAGCGGTAGTGAAATATTCTAGCTACCGCTCACGTCCTCTAGCCCCCGGTTGAGCAGAACTCAATATTCATAAAATCAACAGCACAAAATTTTAACCATCCCGAAGATGGCATGCATATGGCGGTGGACATGGAGTTGACGTCTTCCCAATGTCGTACGGCGTATGGTCCCAGTATCTAATAAAATGAAATGCCCCGAAGAGCGAAATAAACATAATGGAATTTAGTTGAGAGCAGCGGTTATGAAGCCTGCGTATAAAAAACAGACAACATATCCTATGAGTGAAAAGGTGATCCTTTGGGAGCAACAAACACAATTAAGAGAATAAAGCAGCAGACTCGGTTTGATTTGGGAACTAGTAAAGTTAACAAACTTGTTACTACATTGAAGGACAAGGAAAAAAATGTTACACATTATAGAAATTTAAAGTTGTATGAAAGTTTGTGGTTGAAAGTGAAAAAGATACACAGGATTCTCCAGTTTGATGAGTCATTTATACACTAAAGGTGTATATCGACTTCAATACTACAAAAAGAACAGCCGGTAAAAATGCTTTCGAAAAAGATTCCATTAAGCTTAAGAATAATTCGGTTTTTGGCAAGACGATGGAAAACTTGAGAAAGAGAGTTAATGTTAAGCTGACGCATGACGAGGAAGTTCTTTTGAAATATGCGGCAAGACCATCGTTTATTTCTTGTAAGATGTTTAGCGAAAACTTGTTTGCCATCAATAGAGTGAAAGAAAGACTTGTCTTAAATCGCCCTTGTTATGTTGACATGTGTATTCTAGACTTATCAATATACTTGATGTATGATTTCCACTACAATTATGCTAAAAACAAATACAATGAAGAAGTCAAATTATTGTTTACTGACACTGATTCTCTGTGTTATGAAATTAGGACAGAAGATGTGTATGCTGATCTTTACAAAGATAAAGAACTTTTTGAAAACAGCGATTATGATCCAAAAAGCGAGTTTTACTTCAGCGATAACAAAAAAGGTTATTGGTAAGATGAAAGACGAGGCCTGTGGTGCGGTGATCGTAGAGTTTGTTGGATTGAGGAGCAAGTCATACTCATACATTTTGGCTGATAATACTTAAAAAAGAAATGCAAAGGTGTAAAAAAATGTGTTGTCTAAAAACAGATAACGCATGATAACTACAAAAATATTTTATTAACAGCAACAGAAGCTCATCATAAAATGAAAGTTATCAAATCTAACAAACACAAGCTGAGCAGCTATGAAATTAAAAAAAAAAGTTTGTCTGCATATGATGACAAAAGGTACATATTAGACAATGGCCGGGATAAATTAGCATATAAATAATAATTAAAATCAAATATAATATAATACTTTATGTATGGAACAAACATTTGTGGAAGAGATATGTGAAAAACTTAAGTAGTTGAAAGGCAAATATAAGATAGCATTGTTAGCATGCAAACAGGGTCGGGTGGAATATGATGTGATTCGTGCTGATTTTCTAGATACTAGGAAAAGTCAAACTAACAAAAGAGAGCGATTACAATTAGAAATTAATTATTATCTAGAAAAACTTGATCATACCAATAGAAAGCTTTTTAATTTGAAATGTAAAATATGCGAATGCAGAAAAATAAAATATTCCATGATCGAGTGTGATATGTATAGTGATGACGAGGATGATTGCCTTGTTCCTTCTGATTTTGTTTAACGGTCGAGAAGCTATACCAAACGGGGTTCTAGTAATGTTCTTTCCCATGTTAGCAAGAGGACTTGCCAAACTTCAGATGTGTCTCTACATTGTTTTTCGGTAGAGATATTTCAAAATGGGGTTTTGGTAATGTTTGTGGAGTTGCATGTTGAAATATCACCCAGTCAGAGATATCAAAATACTAGGGATGCTGGCTATTACAATTAAAAATGTATTATTATCTAGAAAAACTTGATTATATAAAAAAAGTGTATTCAAACTGGGGTCTGTTCCTTCCGACGTTGTTAAACAGCCGAGACTAAAATCATCTGCGGTGGTGGGTTTGAAAGATATTGATTACCTGATCTACAGTTGTTTTATTTGGGGTTGATTAAAAAAGTAGCAATTATTTATAAGTAGTTTAGAAACTGGGGGTGTGGGGGGAGTTTTCTTTGAGGGGGGTTGTAACGAGTTTTAAATTTGTTGGTTAGCTTTCCGGCTGATAAATTTACTAGCTCGTTCCATAAAACGGCACTCAAAAAAACTGTCCGTATTCCCCTAGTTCCTTGCACTTACATGCAATCGGTGCTAACAACTTTACAGCATAATTTCAAAATTGGTGGTGTCAACCCTAAGGCTACTAAAGAACAAGGTGTACGCATAGTACACCACCTACTTCCTCACTAGGTCATACTACACAAATTCATTTTCCATAGGCCTACCTTATAGCTCTAAGCTCTGTACTGAGGTCCCTAATACAGGAAGCTATATTTTTACTACTTGTTTTGAAAGACCCATCTTAGTTTTATCAAAAAAACATACATAAGCCATACGTTGAGTATGTTTTGAAAAAGCTGTTTTGGTCGGATGGTGCTGACCCACCAACTTGCATGTAGAAACATGAGGAAAATGTAAAATATACTTCTTTATTTGATTATGCAACACACTATGAATACATTGCAAAAATGTATGATTTAATCTTTATAAGTACTCTTCAAAAGTTCAATTTTAATTTGTTAGTAAGATTTTTTGGTTTGTCTACCTTGTCAACCAATCAAAATTAAGAGATTCTGTGTAATAGCTCCGAATTTACCCTGGAACTTTTTCCCTGCCCGCTGATTGGTTGGTAATTGGTGTAGTCTGATCACTACCTGTATTAAAGTCTCGGTAGCTAGTTTATCGCGAGTATAAACAGTCCCCTACATATGTCGTTAGTATGAGGATGACAAGTAATCATTAATGTTTTAAGATATTTTGCAAATAGTTGATTTAAATAAACACATGTTTCGAACACCGGGGAAATATTTTTAAACAAGTGTGTGAAGGAAGATATGTGAATTTATTTGATGGATTTGTAAAGTATTATAAAATTCAAAATGGAAGGGATGATCATTTACGTTATGTCCTTGGTAAGTAGATTATATTTTATTTTGGAAAAAGTATCCAGCTGTTAACCTCAAACATAGTTAAGTATTAAATACCTAGGTTTGTTATGTAAAGGCAAACTGCACTGCGCATCTCTTTATGTAATTCTAACAAGTAAGAATGGCACCTAATAAATACGAAACATTCATTAGAAGTCATTAAACGTTACCATACAAAATAAGGCAACCAGTAATTAGGAAACCTGGTTAGGCAAAGGACAAAATAATGTGCAGCAAGATTTACGTGGGGGTGGTATGGAGGGGTTGTCTTGCTCAGTCAATAAAGATGAGGAAAATGATCAATAAATGGTGTGTAACAATATTTTAACAGCTTTTAAATGTTATCTCTGGTTGGAATGGGGGAATGGCTATGAGTAAATACATACTACTACTGACGCTGGTTACTGGAAACGAAAAGCATGTTCTCGATCCCTATTCAAAAGCTTGGTATTCAGTTTCAATTCGCATTTGAGGAATTCTCTCTCCTGTTGTAAAGTAGTCGGCTATTTCTATTGTCCACTTCAAATATCAATATTAAATAAACATGGTCATATGAGTATAACTATTCATAGTTTATTTTTCTGCATTTTCTTTATTTTCTTTATTTATTCTATTTATTATATATTTTTATTTACTTATTTATTTATTGATTTATTTATTCATTCATATTTTTTTTTATTATTATTTTTTTATTTTTATTTTATTTTTTTTAAATATCGTTTTGTATTAGTAGCCAAGCATAGACACAATGAACCTGCTTACCAATTATTTCTGAACAAGTACCCGCCGAGCAAGCTTTTTAGTCGACTCATCTTCCAGACGGTCTCTTGAGGGGCGTATGGTGATTAGTAAAGTAGTGTTAGCAATAGAATGGGCCGCGCATGAAATGCTTAATATAATAACGATATTGTCAGCAGTATTTTATAGTCATAACATGTTCCATAAAAGACGACTTTGAATAATGGTGCCCATAGTGTGGTCGCCGCCGCCCATAGTGTGGTCGCCATCGTCCATTGTGTTGTCCCCATCCCCCATAGTGTGGTCGCCGCGGCCCATAGTGTGGTCGCCGCCGCCCATAGTGTGGTCCACATCGCCCATAGTGTGGTCAACACCGCATGTGTTTACGGGGAGAGGTGTTAAAGTCGCGTTCAACAGTTTTTCCTTTAATTCATATAACGACGATGTCCACTTACATCAGTGAGCTCATTGCTCAACGTTATGGTGCTAGAGTTAATAGTGCTTTCAAACTGAATACCAACTGAACTGACATTATACCCCACCCACTCACATTATATTGGCAACGGTCGACCGGTCCTAATACGACCCTGTGTATGCTAAACGTTGACCAAGGGAGCTTCAAGTATAATTGTATAAAGTAGTTGGTGTGACCCAGATGGGGATCAGACCTACCACCTCCCGCACTCGAGGCGGACCTATATCAACGAGGTTATATATCGGATTATTCAAATGAGCTATTATTCAAATGAGCTATTTTATGTAAATGACCATCTCTTCACTAGGAATACTATTACGATACTTAAATCAAACCTGACTTGATAAGCAAAGCAAAAGGGCACATACATAAATTAACATTATTTTGATGACACTATTAACAGCCAATTTGCAAAATGGTAAAACATAATTTAATAATATACGTCACAAAAGGTGGATGAATAACATTGTAAAGGTCTTGTCATGACCGAGACTTAAACAATGTTGATAAACATGAAATACATCTACAAAACATATTTCATG
>JAWPHD010021924.1:0-20000 GCA_037043455.1 Cyrtodaria siliqua
CAATATGGAAAATGGGCCTAGAATCTTATTACCTTTTTGAGTTTTTTTGAGAATCTTACATTCGTGCGTATTTAATATTGAATTTATTAAACTCGGATAAAAATGATATGATGCTCTGCACAGCCTCGCATCATATACTTTTATTCAACTCGTTTAATAAGTTCAATGTTAAACAGGCACGTATGTAAGATCCTCTATATATAACTTTACAAACATGACACTAATTACATAGCATACAGTAACTTAAATTATGTAGGTTTTGGAAGTATTTTTGAAACACAAAAACTGTCTTTAGAATTAAATTGAATTTTAAGGTGCACCAACACATGAACGGTTATATGGCGCCTAACAGGAATGAACATGCCAGGCTCATCCTCCATGTACATTGAGATAAAATATGGATAATGGGCTTTCTCACCTGCAGAACTGTAGAGTTGCTGCACATTCTATTGTAGACACTACATTTACGCTGGAGCCACGTTTATTGTTTTTCTGCCACTGCTCTAGTGAAGTGAGCGAGACAATGCAGGAATCATGATGAAGACTTTTAATGGGCATGAACAAAAAATGATAAAATGAACATGGATTTGGGGGGTTCTACCCCTCTGCCTACCCCTCCAATGGGATCTGCAGTGGCCCTATTCTTTGCCCCGGAACCACACGAGGCTGTCTTTAGAAGATTTCAATTAAATTTATTCGGGTATAATTTGTCATGAAAAACAATTTTGAACCAAACAGAAAATGATAAGAGTTAGTCCTTTACAAGGTATAAAACGACACATGTTATAACTCAATATAAACATCACGTTTACTTGAATCTGATATTTCGATCTTTCTGTATGAAAACAAAAGGCTAGTTTAAAGTGCGTGAAATGATCGAAATATCAAATTCAATCCTTATATTTACATTACATTTGTTCTATCTGTTTGTCAGACCTGAATAATATAAATACGTTGTATTTGTGTTAAAACGTGTTTTAAAGGGAGTACATCACGCTTTTCATGGGGGTTTAGGTGTCCGACTTAAAACTGACAAATATTAATATTTTCTATTTTACATGGCCAAAACATAATGAAAAAGCCTAAAAATTATCCCTGGGTTAATTTCAGCATTTTACGTCCGATTCCGTCCTAGCTATATGGTGTTTTCAAAGTTTAGACATTAACAAAATGGTTGTAACATCATATTTTGATTGATGTGTTTTACCATGAACTGGAATAATTTTATAATTTAAGATGTTGCTAGAAAAATCCTGATGTACCCCCTTTAAAGCTGTAATAGGTATTGTTGGAACAGCGACGTTGCCAACATTGCACCATTTTTATTACAGCACGAGAACGGCAATTAGCACGAGAACGTCAACACAACGTTACGTCATACAAACAAAACAAATCAATCAGACGAATTAACTGCACTTTATTTTTTTAGCTCCTCCCCAAAAGTAAATGTTTTGTCTGGTAATTGAGGCGCAAGCAGGAACAATAGTTTAATGCAGGCATGTGCAGTAGAAATGTAAATATATCATAGTAAAAAGTTTCGTTCATAATTAATCATGTTTATATATTTATAAAATAAGCTCACTAAATCCACTATAACAGACGAGGCCCGTGGTTTCATATTCTATATATCCACTGTTTAAGATCAGGCCAAGGCCATTGCTTTCATATACAATATATCCACTATATCAGATGATGCCCATGGTCTCATGTACAGTATATCCACACTTTAGATGAGGCCTGTGGTCTCGTGTAAACTATATATACAGACGTCACGTCATAAGTTGGAGCTAGTTTCCGTCACGCCAACATGACGTCGTTTTTTTTACGTTTGACGCTGCAAAATAACGTCAAGATATAAAAGTCTGACAAGGTTTATATCAGGTTAAACATTACATTGTATGTTTCGGCATATGTTTTTCTAACTTAGAAAAAAAAGCAACATTATTTTCCACAAGCTTTTCTTTTAATTTCACACATAAGTATTACCCGGACAAATTAGCCTGTACCTGACCTTTACATAAGGATATTTGAGGCGTAACCCGGGAGAGATACCCTCGGGGCTATGTAAGCGGTAAAGGCCGAAATCAATCACCCCGTCTCCGACGCAGCTCATGATTAGGATCTACACTGTATGATAAAAAGACAAACAACCGTTAAAGTTAATGAAATTGTACAAAGATTAGTAAGATCATGTTAATTTGTCCGGGTAATACACACCTGTTTCTATTCAAATATCACGATCGTCTAATACTTCTAAAATGTGTAGGTGGTCATCCTCAGATATTGTCAATTTCGTATGTGGTTTGGAGTTGACTTCTAGAATATATATTACTGATAGCGCTGGAACAAGTGCTGTGTGTTGATTTAAACGTGTGTTTTTCAGGGGTAGTTTGGGGGATTTTTGGTAATATTTCCCGCTTATAACAGACGTTCCTGCATTCCAAGTCGTTCCCCAAGCGTCCGTCTCATCATTTTCCAGCACATATGTTTTGGAATCCGCTCGAACTAAATAATAATCATAATCAGGATCGTCACACAATACGGCAAAAACAGTTCCCTTGATACCAAATCAGAGATTGGAACAGTCACCTCAGGGAAAATATCATTTTGGCCGTCCGATGATTTTGCTGTTTCGGATACGATTGTCTGTGCTGTACCAATTATGTCCACGTTGTTACATTTTTCTGTGTAACCCATAACACAAGTATCACAGTCGTAACAGGAGAGAATTCTAGTGTGAAGAATTTTGCCTTGGTCGTTGTGAACGATAACTTGGTGCGTTGATCGTATTCCTTTTATTGGTTTGTAAAACCTGTTTGTTTCTCCGTCAATTTGGTCACAGTATTTGAAAATTCTTTTTTGGCATTTGTTGGATTTTGTTTCTTGCAGTGTACTACTTGCAAAGTTGTAGAAATATTTTGCGTTTTGTATTACAGTCCTTCCTCTCAAGATTGCCAAGTCCGCTTGTCGCTTTATAAACCGCCCAGCAGCGTCTTGGGGACCCTTTGCATGGCTTGTTTCATAAAAATTACGGATAATTGTTTTGTATCCAAACTGGCGCACTGATGTACACAGATAGCCATAACAGTTTCTACTCTTATACTGCGCTGCACAGCCGTCACAAAAGTCATGCATTACTTCAACGCTGTAAGATATTGACCGAAGATACTCTGCAACTTCTTTCTGTACTCGATGTGTGAAATAATGGTCATGTTGCTCGTCTGGAGAAATAACAAAGAACTGTTCAGCGACTATCTCAGGTTTTTCTGCTGTACTAGTAACCCCATCAACTTCTAAAATAGCATGCCGATATAACAAAGTGACATGCAATGAAACTTCCGTCTTCTGAAAATAGCTCGACTGTATCTCTACCTTTTCGTTACATTGATAGTTTTCCGAGTAATCATGTATTGTAATGCAGTGATTTGCGGGGAGAGTCTCTAACAAGTTTGATAACTGCTGGTGTTGCCATTTTGCTCTAAACTGGTGTGCTGGAAATGTTTTTAGTAGTTTTATCATATGCTGTAACAAAACTCCGGGTTTTGTACTTCGTTTTGTTAGTAACAATTTACGAGTTGTCCCGCGCTTGGTTTTAACCTCTTTGTACTCAAAGGCTTCCCAGGTGACATCAGGCGCAGTCTCGTCAGTTGACAACTCCTGTTCATAAAACATAGTGTCCCGAATGCCACAGTTTTTACATTGCCGCTCAAGACAAATTTTACAGAAGAATCAATCTTTGTCTGGTTTACACAATGTGTCCTTACACATATCATACATATTTACATATATCCTACATTTGTCACTTGTCACATGCTTCTTTCTAAAATCCATACATGATTTGAATAAAGACTTCATTTCAAGATGATATCTGCAACAGCAAGTAACACGATCCTTAGCCCTAGCTTCGCGAACGAAGTAAGGTTTACACCTTTCAAATGTTCTTTGAGAAACACGAATATCTGGATATTTCTCCTTAAAATCAACGTATGCTTCAGTATGAGTTTTACGCAAGATGTAAACTGGGTGACTGGAATAACACTTTACGCTAATACGTACGCGTTTCACATCATTTTTGTTTCCGGTTGGGTGAGAAATGTCTGGGGAATACCAGAAATCATACATACGTTTTTTTATCGTGATCGCTTAAACTAGTCTTTCTCAATTTTGGTTTGGTGTAGTTGAAACACGATGACTCAGAATGAGACACTTGTGTGTGGATTCGGTGCCGTTTGGAAATGGTTCTAGCAGGTAATCCAAGTTTCTCCGCCAGTTTTAGCTTACACCTCTGTTTTTTCACAGAGTCGCCGCATACAGACGACATAATGGCATTAACCTCTGTTCGGAATTCGTCCGATCTCTTTCTTTTCTTTTTCGATAGGGAATCTCGTAGATCCATTATCACTGCATCCGTCAACTTCCGGTCATCGATGTCGTCTGGTGATGATACAATGTTCGACTGTATCAGTGACTGAACAGTTGGCGATTTGGAGCACTTGAGATATGCGGCAATGGTAGCGGCTCTTTTTGTTGGTGTTGAAGGGAGGGACTGTTGAAACCTTCTTAGAGATCTTAATTTGTTTTGTCTATTTGGAAAATTTGCGATGTCTATAGAAGTACTTGTACTGTTAGATTCCGCCTTTTTCAAACGCCAACGGCGTTGATATTCTGTAGCCTTTCTTGTTTTACAGAAGTTTTAAGTTGTCTAGATGTGCGTTTCCTCAGCGCTTCTTTCGAATTTGAGTATTCTGAAAAGAAATTAAACTCCGATAAGTATTGAACGGCCACAAGACCGTGTTGCTATCCTTTGAAAGGCCGAAAGTTGTCGTCTGTAAGATTTTCGTACCCAAGTTTGTCTTCTGCTCTAATTTAAAACTCTTTATAAAACTTTCTTCTGCAGAATGTTTAATTTCTGGGTATCAAACAGCTTGGATCCTGATAAGACGCCGAGTTACTCGACATCTGATCGGGATCGAGGTTGTTTGCAAAATTTACTTCGATTACGTTACTTGCGATCCAGTCCTCCAAAGAATACCAGACGCAAAACCCCACAAAACACGTTGCAAACAGTGTAGATCTAAGATCAGCTACTGCGTTCTGCGTATATGGAGACCTGTTTCTCATCATGATCTACATCATTATGAATTTTTTGCCGCAAATGACAAATTATGCAGACGCTTATCAGACTGCGTTCACGACGATTTCGACAAACGATAAGCCGTGGTCACGATATTACTAAATCTCGCCAGTTGACAACTCCGTTTGTTAATCCATTTAATCCTACGGTCCCGTGAACAGGACTTAGGCAAACAGTGCAGACCCAGATCAGAGAGAGCTCCCACTCTGTTCTTCAGGAGCTCTCTGATCTGGGTCTGCACGGTATGCTAAATCAATCAATAACCAGTTGTATACCAGTTTAAATACATTTGCAGAAAATCCCTCTTAAGGCAAAATGTGTTCCAACAATGATTTGTGCGAGTTTAAATGCAAAACATGGGGGCATTTTGCTAGAAAAAGTTTTATTTTAACTGTTGTATCATGTAAATAACAAGTCTCCGGTTTTTTCTAATAGTGTACTATCTGCTGAGGCTCGTGGTTTCATATACACTATATACACACTATCAAATGAGGCCCTGGTGTCTATACAATATATCGGATGAGGCCCGTGGTCTCATGTACAGTATATCCACACTATCAGATGAGGCCCATGGTCTCGTGTACACTATATATACACTATCAGAAGAGGCCCGCGGTCTCATGTACACTATATCAGACGAGGTTAGTGGTCTCATGTACAGTATATCCACACTATAAGATGAGGCACGTGGACTCATGTACAGTATATCCACACTATCAGATGAGGCCCGTGGTCTCATGTACAGTATATCCACACTATCAGATGAGGCCCGTGGACTCATGTACTGTATATCCACACTATCAGATGAGGCCCGTGGTCTCATGTACAGTATATCCACACTATCAGATGAGGCCCGTGGTCTCATGTACAGTATATCCACACTATCAGATGAGGCCCGTGGTCTCAAGTACAGTATATCAACACTATCAGATGAGGCCCGTGGTCTCATGTAAAGTATATCCACACTATCAGATGAGGCCCGTGGTCTCATGTACAGTATATCCACACTATCAGACGAGGCCCGAGGTCTCATGTAAACTATATCAGACGAGGTTCGTGGTCTCATGTACAGTATATCCACACTATAAGATGAGGCACGTGGACTCATGACAGTATATCCACACTATCAGATGAGGCCCGTGGTCTCATGTACAGTATATCCACACTATCAGATGAGGCCCGTGGTCTCATGTACAGTATATCCACACTATCAGATGAGGCCCGTGGACTCATGTACAGTATATCCACACTATCAGATGAGGCCCGTGGTCTCAAGTACAGTATATCAACACTATCAGATGAGGCCCGTGGTCTCATGTACAGTATATCCACACTATCAGATGAGGCCCGTGGTCTCATGTACAGTATATCCACACTATCAGACGAGGCCCGCGGTCTCATGTACACTATATCAGACAAATTTCGTGGTCTCATGTTCAGTATATCCACACTATAAGATGAGGCACGTGGACTCATGACAGTATATCCACACTATCAGATGAGGCCCGTGGTCTCATGTACAGTATATCCACACTATCAGATGAGGCCCGTGGACTCATGTACAGTATATCCACACTATCAGATGAGGCCCGTGGTCTCATGTACAGTATATCCACACTATCAGATGAGGCCCGTGGTCTCATGTACAGTATATCCACACTATCAGATGAGGCCCGTGGTCTCAAGTACAGTATATACACACTATCAGATGAGGCCCGTGAACTCATGTACAGTATATCCACACTATCAGAAGAGGCCCGTGGACTCATGTACAGTATATCCACACTATCAGATGAGGCCCGTGGTCTCATGTACACTATATTCACACTATCAGATGAGGCCCGTGGACTCATGTACAGTATATCCACACTATCAGATGAGGCCCGTGGTCTCATGTACAGTATATCCACACTATCAGATGAGGCCCGTGGACTCATGTACAGTATATCCACACTATCAGATGAGGCCCGTGGTCTCATGAACACTATATCAGATGAGGCCCGTGGACTCATGTACAGTATATCCATACTATCAGATGAGACCCGTGGTCTCATGTACACTATATCCACACTATCAGATGAGGCCCGTGGCCTCATGTACAGTATACCCACACTATCAGATGAGGTCCGTGGTCTCATGTACAGTATATCCACACTATATGATAAGGCCCGTGGATTCATGTACAGTATATCCACACTATCAGATGAGGCCCGTGTTCTCATGTACAGTATATCCACATTATCAGATGAGGCCCGTGGACTCATGTAGAGTATATCCATATTATCAGATGAGGCCCGAGGACTCATGTACAGTATATCCAGACTATCAGATGAGGCTCGTGGCCTCGTAAGTATATCCACACTATCAGATGAGGTCGGTGGTCTCATGTACAGTATATCCACACTATCAGATGAGGCCCGTGGTCTCATGTACACTATATCCACACTATCAGATGAGGCCCGTGGCCTCATGTACAATATATCCACACTATCAGATGAGGCCCGTGTACTCATGTACAATATATAGACACTATCGGATGAGGCCCGTGGTCTCATGTACAGTATATCCACAATATCAGATGAGGCCCGTGGTCTCATGTACACTATACACACTATCAGATGAGGCCCGGATGAGGCCTGTGGTCTCATGTACAATATATCCACACTATCAGATGAGGCCCGTGGTCTCATGTACAGTATATTCACACTAACAGATGAGGCCCGTGGTCTCATCTACAGTATATACACACTATCAGATGAGGCCCGTGGATCCATGTACAGTATATCCACACTATCAGACGAGGCCCGTGGTCTCATGTACAGTATATCCACACTATCAGATGAAGCCCGTGGACTCATGTACATTATATAGACACTATCAGATGAGGCCCGTGGCCTCATGTACACTATATACACACTATCAGATGAGGCCCGTGGCCTCATGTACAGTATATCCACACTATCAGATGAGGTCCGTGGTCTCATGTACAGTATATCCACACTATCAGATGAGGCCCGGAGACCCATGTACAGTATAACCACACTATCAGATGAGGCTCGTGGCCTCGTACAATATATACACACTATCATATGAGGTCCGTGGTCTCATGTACAGTATATCCACACTATCAGATGAGGCCCATTGTCTCGTGTACACTATATATACACTATCAGACGAGGCCCGCGGTCTCATGTACACTATATCAGACGAGGTTCGTGGTCTCTCGTACAGTATATCCACACTATAAGATGAGGCACGTGGACTCATGTACAGTATATCCACACTATCAGATGAGTCCGTGGTCTCAGGTACAGTATATCCACACTATCAGATGAGGACCGTGGACTCATGTACAGTATATCCACACTATCAGATGAGGCCCGTGGTCTCATGTACAGTATATCTACACTATCAGATGAGGCCCGTGGTCTCAAGTACAGTATATACACACACTATCAGATGAGGCCCGTGAACTCATGTACAGTATAACCACACTATCAGATGAGGCCCGTGGACTCATGTACAGTATATCCACACTATCAGATGAGGCCCGTGGTCTCATGTAAACTATATCCTCACTATCAGATGAGGCCCGTGGTCTCATTTACAGTATATCCA
Source organism: Cyrtodaria siliqua (assembly GCA_037043455.1). Classification (NCBI taxonomy): domain Eukaryota; kingdom Metazoa; phylum Mollusca; class Bivalvia; order Adapedonta; family Hiatellidae; genus Cyrtodaria; species Cyrtodaria siliqua. Next base: position 8,753 of record JAWPHD010021924.1, read on the forward strand.
CACTATCAGATGAGGCCCGTGGACTCATGTACAGTATATCCACACTATCAGATGAGGCCCGTGGTCTCATGTACACTATATCAGATGAGGCCCGTGGACTCATGTACAGTATATCCACACTATCAGATGAGACCCGTGGTCTCATGTACACTATATCCACACTATCAGATGAGGCCCGTGGTCTCATGTACAGTATATCCACAATATCAGATGAGGCCCGTGGATTCATGTACAGTATATCCACACTATCAGATGAGACCCGTGTTCTCATGTACAGTATATCCACATTATCAGATGAAGCCCGTGGACTCATGTACAGTATATCCACACTATCATATGAGGTCCGTGGTCTCATGTACAGTATATCCACACTATCAGATGAGGACCGTGGTCTCATGTACACTATATCCACTCTATCAGATGAGGCCCGTGGCCTCATGTACAATATATCCACACTAACAGATGAGGCCCGTGTCCTCATGTACAATATATACACACTATCAGATGAAGCCCGTGTCCTCATGTACAATATATACATACTATCAGATGAGGCCCGTGGTCTCATGTACAGTATATCCACACTATCAGATGAGGCCATGGACTCATGTACAATATATAGACACTATCAGATGAGGCCCGTGGTCTCATGTACAGTATATCCACACTATCAGATGAGGCCCGTGGTCTCATGTACACTATACACACTATCAGATGAGGCCCGTGGTCTCATGTACAGTATATCTACACTATCAGATGAGGCCTGTGGTCTCATGTACAGTATATACACACTATCAGATGAGGTCCGTGGTCTCATGTACAGTATATCCACACTATCAGATTAGGCCCGTGGTCTCAAGTACAGTATATCCACACTATCAGATGAGGCCCGTGGTCTCATGTACAGTATAACCACACTATCAGACGAGGCCCGCGGTCTCATGTATACTATATCAGACGAGGTTCGTGGTCTCATGTACAGTATATCCACACTTTAAGATGAGGCACGGGGACTCTTGTACAGTATATCCACACTATTAGATGAGGCCCGTGGTCTCATGTACAGTATATCCACACTATCAGATGAGGCCCGCGGTCTCATGTACACTATATCAGACGAGGTTCGTGGTCTCTTGTACAGTATATCCACACTATAAGATGAGGCACGTGGACTCATGTACAGTATATCCACACTATCAGATGAGGCCCGTGGTCTCATGTACAGTATATCCACACTATCAGATGAGGCCCGTGGACTCATGTACAGTATATCCACACTATCAGATGAGGCCCGTGGTCTCATGTACAGTATATCCACACTATCAGATAAGGCCCCTTGTCTCATGTACAGTATATCCACACTATCAGATGAGGCCCGTGGTCTCAAGTACAGTATATCCACACTATCAGATGAGGCCCGTGGTCTCATGTACAGTATATCCACAATATCAGATGAGGCCCGTGGTCTCATGTACAGTATATCCACACTATCAGACGAGGCCCGCGGTCTCATGTACACTATATCAGACGAGGTTCGTGGTCTCATGTACAGTATATCCACACTATAAGATGAGGCACGTGGACTCATGACAGTATATCCACACTATCAGATGAGGCCCGTGGTCTCATGTACAGTATATACACACTATCAGATGAGACCCGTGGACTCATGTACAGTATATCCACACTTTCAGATTAGGCCCGTGGTCTCATGTACAGTATATCCACACTATCAGATGAGGCCCGTGGTATCATGTACAGTATATCCACACTATCAGATGAGGCCCGTGGTCTCAAGTACAGTATATACCCACTATCAGATGAGGCCCGTGAACTCATGTTCAGTATATCCACACTATCAGATGAGGCCCGGGGACTCATGTACAGTATATCCACACTATCAGATGAGGCCCGTGGTCTCATGTACACTATATCCACACTATCAGATGAGGCCCGTGGACTCATGTACAGTATATCCACACTATCAGATGAGGCCCGTGGTCTCATGTACAGTATATCCACACAATCAGATGAGGCCCGTGCACTCATGTACAGTATATCCACACTATCAGATGAGGCCCGTGGTCTCATGTACACTATATCCACACTATCAGATGAGGCCCGTGGCCTCATGTACAATATATCCACACTATCAGATGAGGCCCGTGTACTCATGTACAATATATAGACACTATCGGATGAGGCCCGTGGTCTCATGTACAGTATATCCACAATATCAGATGAGGCCCGTGGTCTCATGTACACTATACACACTATCAGATGAGGCCCGGATGAGGCCTGTGGTCTCATGTACAATATATCCACACTATCAGATGAGGCCCGTGGTCTCATGTACAGTATATTCACACTAACAGATGAGGCCCGTGGTCTCATCTACAGTATATACACACTATCAGATGAGGCCCGTGGATCCATGTACAGTATATCCACACTATCAGACGAGGCCCGTGGTCTCATGTACAGTATATCCACACTATCAGATGAAGCCCGTGGACTCATGTACACTATATACACACTATCAGATGAGGCCCGTGGCCTCATGTACACTATATACACACTATCAGATGAGGCCCGTGGCCTCATGTACAGTATATCCACACTATCAGATGAGGTCCGTGGTCTCATGTACAGTATATCCACACTATCAGATGAGGCCCGTGGACCCATGTACAGTATAACCACACTATCAGATGAGGCTGGTGGCCTCGTACAATATATACACACTATCATATGAGGTCCGTGGTCTAATGTACAGTATATCCACACTATCAGATGAGGCCCATTGTCTCGTGTACACTATATATACACTATCAGACGAGGCCCGCGGTCTTATGTACACTATATCAGACGAGGTTCGTGGTCTCTCGTACAGTATATCCACACTATAAGATGAGGCACGTGGACTCATGTACAGTATATCCACACTATCAGATGAGGCCCGTGGTCTCATGTACAGTATATCCACACTATCAGATGAGGACCGTGGACTCATGTACAGTATATCCACACTATCAGATGAGGCCCGTGGTCTCATGTACAGTATATCTACACTATCAGATGAGGCCCGTGGTCTCAAGTACAGTATATACACACATTATCAGATGAGGCCCGTGAACTCATGTACAGTATAACCACACTATCAGATGAGGCCCGTGGACTCATGTACAGTATATCCACACTATCAGATGAGGCCCGTGGTCTCATGTAAACTATATCCTCACTATCAGATGAGGCCCGTGGTCTCATTTACAGTATATCCACACTATCAGATGAGGCCCGTGGACTCATGTACAGTATATCCACACTATCAGATGAGGCCCGTGGTCTCATGTACACTATATCAGATGAGGCCCGTGGACTCATGTACAGTATATCCACACTATCAGATGAGACCCGTGGTCTCATGTACACTATATCCACACTATCAGATGAGGCCCGTGGTCTCATGTACAGTATATCCACAATATCAGATGAGGCCCGTGGATTCATGTACAGTATATCCACACTATCAGATGAGACCCGTGTTCTCATGTACAGTATATCCACATTATCAGATGAAGCCCGTGGACTCATGTACAGTATATCCACACTATCATATGAGGTCCGTGGTCTCATGTACAGTATATCCACACTATCAGATGAGGACCGTGGTCTCATGTACACTATATCCACACTATCAGATGAGGCCCGTGGCCTCATGTACAATATATCCACACTAACAGATGAGGCCCGTGTCCTCATGTACAATATATACACACTATCAGATGAAGCCCGTGTCCTCATGTACAATATATACATACTATCAGATGAGGCCCGTGGTCTCATGTACAGTATATCCACACTATCAGATGAGGCCATGGACTCATGTACAATATATAGACACTATCAGATGAGGCCCGTGGTCTCATGTACAGTATATCCACACTATCAGATGAGGCCCGTGGTCTCATGTACACTATACACACTATCAGATGAGGCCCGTGGTCTCATGTACAGTATATCTACACTATCAGATGAGGCCTGTGGTCTCATGTACAGTATATACACACTATCAGATGAGGCCCGTGGTCTCATGTACAGTATATCCACACTATCAGATGAGGCCCGTGGTCTCAAGTACAGTATATCCACACTATCAGATGAGACCCGTGGTCTCATGTACAGTATATCCACACTATCAGACGAGGCCCGCGGTCTCATGTATACTATATCAGACGAGGTTCGTGGTCTCATGTACAGTATATCCACACTTTAAGATGAGGCACGGGGACTCTTGTACAGTATATCCACACTATTAGATGAGGCCCGTGGTCTCATGTACAGTATATCCACACTATCAGATGAGGCCCGCGGTCTCATGTACACTATATCAGACGAGGTTCGTGGTCTCTTGTACAGTATATCCACACTATAAGATGAGGCACGTGGACTCATGTACAGTATATCCACACTATCAGATGAGGCCCGTGGTCTCATGTACAGTATATCCACACTATCAGATGAGGCCCGTGGACTCATGTACAGTATATCCACACTATCAGATGAGGCCCGTGGTCTCATGTACAGTATATCCACACTATCAGATGAGGCCCCTTGTCTCATGTACAGTATATCCACACTATCAGATGAGGCCCGTGGTCTCAAGTACAGTATATCCACACTATCAGATGAGGCCCGTGGTCTCATGTACAGTATATCCACAATATCAGATGAGGCCCGTGGTCTCATGTACAGTATATCCACACTATCAGACGAGGCCCGCGGTCTCATGTACACTATATCAGACGAGGTTCGTTGTCTCATGTACAGTATATCCACACTATAAGATGAGGCACGTGGACTCATGACAGTATACCCACACTATCAGATGAGGCCCGTGGTCTCATGTACAGTATATACACACTATCAGATGAGACCCGTGGACTCATGTACAGTATATCCACACTTTCAGATTAGGCCCGTGGTCTCATGTACAGTATATCCACACTATCAGATGAGGCCCGTGGTCTCATGTACAGTATATCCACACTATCAGATGAGGCCCGTGGTCTCAAGTACAGTATATACCCACTATCAGATGAGGCCCGTGAACTCATGTTAAGTATATCCACACTATCAGATGAGGCCCGGGGACTCATGTACAGTATATCCACACTATCAGATGAGGCCCGTGGTCTCATGTACACTATATCCACACTATCAGATGAGGCCCGTGGACTCATGTACAGTATATCCACACTATCAGATGAGGCCCGTGGTCTCATGTACAGTATATCCACACAATCAGATGAGGCCCGTGCACTCATGTACAGTATATCCACACTATCAGATGAGGCCCGTGGTCTCATGAACAATATATCAGATGAGGCCCGTGGACTCATGTACAGTATATCCATACTATCAGATGAGACCCGTGGTCTCATGTACACGATATCCACACTATCAGATGAGGCCCGTGGCCTCATGTACAGTATATCCACACTATCAGATGAGGTCCGTGGTCTCATGTACAGTATATCCACTCTTTATGATAAGGCCCGTGGATTCATGTACAGTATATCCACACTATCAGATGAGGCCCGTGTTCTCATGTACAGTATATCCACATTATCAGATGAGGCCCGTGGACTCATGTAGAGTATATCCACATTATCAGATGAGGCCCGTGGTCTCATGTACACTATATCAGATGAGGCCAGTGGTCTCATGTACAGTATATCCACACTATCAGATGAGACCCGAGGCCTCATGTACAATATATACACACTATCAGATGAGGCCCATGGACTCATGTACACTATATCAGTTAAGGCCCGTGGTCTCATGTACAGTATATCAACACTATCAGATGAGGCCCGTGATTTCATGTACACTATATACACACTATCAAATGAGGCCCGGGGACTCATGTACAGTATATCCACACTATCAGATGAGGCCCATGGACTCGTGTACAGTATATCCACACTATCAGATGAGGCCCATGGACTCGTGTACAGTATATCCACGTTATCAGATGAGGCATGTGGTCTCATGTACACTATATCAGATGAGGCCCATGGCCTCATGTACACTATATACACACTATCAGATGAGGCCCGTGACCTGATGTACAGTATATTCACACTTTCCGATGAGGCCCGTGGTCTCAGGTACATTATATCCACACTATCAGATGAGGCCCGTGGACTCATGTAGAGTATATCCACACTATCAGATGAGGCCCGTGGACTCATGTAGAGTATATCCACACTATCAGATGAGGCCCGTGGCCTCATGTACTCTATATACACACTATCAGATAAAACTCGTGACCTCGTACAGTATATCTACACTATCAGACGAGGCCCATGGACTCATGTACAGTATATCCACACTATCAGATGAGGCCCGTGGTCTCATGTACACTATATACACACTATCAGATGAGGCCCGTGGTCTCATGTACAGTATATCCACATTATCAGATGAGGCCCGCGGTCTCATGTACACTATATCAGATGAGGTCCATGGTCTCATGTACAGTATATCCACACTATCAGATGAGGCCCGTGATGGCCTCAAGTAAAGTATATCCACACTATCAGATGAGGCCCGTGGACCCATGTACAGTATATCCACACTATCAGATGAGGCTCTTGGCCTCGTGCAGTATATACACACTATCAGATGAGGCCCGTGGCCTCATGTACAATATATGCACACTATCAGATGAGGCCCGTGGCCTCATGTACAATATATACACACTATCAGATGAGGCCCGGGGTCTCAAGTACAGTATATCAACATTATCAGATGAGGCCCGTGGACTCATGTACACTATATACACAGTATCAGATGAGGCCAGTGGTCTCATGTACAGTATATCCACACTATCAGATGAGGCGCGTGGTCTCATGTACACTATATACACTATCAGAGGAGGCCCGTGGTATCTATACAGTATATCCACACTATCAGATGAGGCATGTGGTCTCATGTACAATATATCCACACTATCAGATGAAGCCCGTGGTCTCATGTACAGTATATCAACACTATCAGATGAGACGTGTGGTCTCGCGTATTCTATATCAGATGAAGCCCGTGGTCTCATGTACACTGTATCAGATGAGGCCCGTGGTCTGATGTACACTTTATAAGATGAGGCCCGTGGTCTCATGTACACTATATCAACACTATCAAATGAGGCCCGTGGACTCATGTACAGTATATACACACTATCAGATGAGGCCCGTGGACTCATGTACAGTATATCCACACTATCAGATGAGGCCAGTGGTCTCATGTACAGTATATCCACACTATCAGATGAGGCCCGTGGCCTCATGTACAATATATACACACTATCAGATGAGGCCCGTGGTCTCAAGTACATTATATCCACACTATCAGATGAGGACCTTGGACTATTGTACAGTATATCCACACTTTCAGATGAGGCCCGTGGACTCATGTACATGGACTGTCTGTCTGTCTGTCTGTCTGTCTGTCTGTCTGTCTGTCTATCTGTCTGTCTGTCTGTCTGTCTGTCTGTCTGTCTGTCTGTCTGTCTGTCTGTCTGTCTGTCTGTCTGTCTGTCTGTCTGTCTGTCTGTCTGTCTGTCTGTCTGTCTGTCTGTCTGTCTATCTGTCTGTCTGTCTGTCTGTCTGTCTGTCTGTCTGTCTGTCTGTCTCTCTGTCTCTCTGTCTGTCTGTCTGTCTGTCTGTCTGTCTGTCTGTCTGTCTGTCTGTCTGTCTGTCTGTCTGTCTGTCTGTCTGTCTGTCTGTCTGTCTGTCTGTCTCATGTACACTATATACACACTATCAGATGAGGCCCGTGGTCTCATGTACAGTATATCCACACTATCAGATGAGGCCCGCGGTCTCATGTACACTATATCAGATGAGGTCCGTGGTCTCATGTACAGTATATCCACACTATCAGATGAGGCCCGTGATGGCCTCATGTACAGTATATCCACACTATCAGATGAGGCCCGTGGACCCATGTACAGTATATCCACTCTATCAGATGAGGCTGTTGGCCTCGTGCAGTATATACACACTATCAGATGAGGCCCGTGGCCTCATGTACAATATATCCACACTATCAGATGAGGCCCGTGGCCTCATGTACAATATATACACACTATCAGATGAGGCCCGGGGTCTCAAGTACAGTATATCAACATTATCAGATGAGGCCCGTGGACTCATGTACACTATATACACAGTATCAGATGAGGCCAGTGGTCTCATGTACAGTATATCCACACTATCAGATGAGGCCCGTGGTCTCATGTACACTATACACACTATCAGATGAGGCCCGTGGTATCTATACAGTATATCCACACTATCACATGAGGCATGTGGTCTCATGTACAATATATCCACACTATCAGATGAAGCCCGTGGTCTCATGTACAGTATATCAACACTATCAGATGAGACGTGTGGTCTCATGAACAATATATCAGATGAGGCCCGTGGACTCATGTACAGTATATCCATACTATCAGATGAGACCCGTGGTCTCATGTACACTATATCCACACTATCAGATGAGGCCCTTGGCCTCATGTACAGTATATCCACACTATCAGATGAGGTCTGTGGTCTCATGTACAGTATATCCACACTATATGATAAGGCCCGTGGATTCATGTACAGTATATCCACACTATCAGATGAGGCCCGTGTTCTCATGTACAGTATATCCACATTATCAGATGAGGCCGGTGGACTCATGTAGAGTATATCCACATTATCAGATGAGGCCCGTGGACTCATGTACAGTATATCCACACTATCAGATGAGGTCCGTGGTCTCATGTACAGTATATCCACACTATCAGATGAGGCCTGTGGTCTAATGTACACTATATCAGATGAGGCCAGTGGTCTCATGTACAGTATATCCACACTATCAGATGAGACCCGAGGCCTCATGTACAATATATACACACTATCAGATGAGGCCCATGGACTCATGTACACTATATCAGTTAAGGCCCGTGGTCTCATGTACAGTATATCAACACTATCAGATGAAGCCCGTGATTTCATGTACACTATATACACACTATCAAATGAGGCCCGGGGACTCATGTACAGTATATCCACACTATCAGATGAGGCCCATGGACTCGTGTACAGTATATCCACGTTATCAGATGAGGCATGTGGTCTCATGTACACTATATCAGATGAGGCCCATGGCCTCATGTACACTATATACACACTATAAGATGAGGCCCGTGACCTGATGTACAGTATATTCACACTTTCAGATGAGGCCCGTGGTCTCAGGTACATTATATACACACTATCAGATGAGGCCCGTGGACTCATGTAGAGTTTATCCACACTATCAGATGAGGCCCGTGGACTCATGTAGAGTATATCCACACTATCAGATGAGGCCCGTGGCCTCATGTACTCTATATACACACTATCAGATAAAACTCGTGACCTCGTACAGTATATCCACACTATCAGACGAGGCCCGTGGACTCATGTACAGTATATCCACACTATCAGATGAGGCCCGTGGTCTCATGTACACTATATACACACTATCAGATGAGGCCCGTGGTCTCATGTACAGTATATCCACATTATTAGATGAGGCCCGCGGTCTCATGTAAACTATATCAGATGAGGTACATGGTCTCATGTACAGTATATCCACACTATCAGATGAGGCCCATGATGGCCTCAAGTACAGTATATCCACAATATCAGATGAGGCCCGTGGACCCATGTACAGTATATCCACACTATCAGATGAGGCTCTTGGCCTCGTGCAGTATATACACTATATCAGATGAGGCCAGTGGTCTCATGTACAGTATATCCACACTATCAGATGAGACCCGAGGCCTCATGTACAATATATACACACTATCAGATGAGGCCCATGGACTCATGTACACTATATCAGTTAAGGCCCGTGGTCTCATGTACAGTATATCAACACTATCAGATGAAGCCCGTGATTTCATGTACACTATATACACACTATCAAATGAGGCCCGGGGACTCATGTACAGTATATCCACACTATCAGATGAGGCCCATGGACTCGTGTACAGTATATCCACGTTATCAGATGAGGCATGTGGTCTCATGTACACTATATCAGATGAGGCCCATGGCCTCATGTACACTATATACACACTATAAGATGAGGCCCGTGACCTGATGTACAGTATATTCACACTTTCAGATGAGGCCCGTGGTCTCAGGTACATTATATACACACTATCAGATGAGGCCCGTGGACTCATGTAGAGTTTATCCACACTATCAGATGAGGCCCGTGGACTCATGTAGAGTATATCCACACTATCAGATGAGGCCCGTGGCCTCATGTACTCTATATACACACTATCAGATAAAACTCGTGACCTCGTACAGTATATCCACACTATCAGACGAGGCCCGTGGACTCATGTACAGTATATCCACACTATCAGATGAGGCCCGTGGTCTCATGTACACTATATACACACTATCAGATGAGGCCCGTGGTCTCATGTACAGTATATCCACATTATTAGATGAGGCCCGCGGTCTCATGTACACTATATCAGATGAGGTACATGGTCTCATGTACAGTATATCCACACTATCAGATGAGGCCCATGATGGCCTCAAGTACAGTATATCCACAATATCAGATGAGGCCCGTGGACCCATGTACAGTATATCCACACTATCAGATGAGGCTCTTGGCCTCGTGCAGTATATACACACTATCAGATGAGGCCCGTGGCCTCATGTACAATATATCCACACTATCAGATGAGGCCCGTGGCCTCATGTACAATATATACACACTATCAGATGAGGCCCGGGGTCTCAAGTACAGTATATCAACATTATCAGATGAGGCCCGTGGACTCATATACACTATATACACACTATCAGATGAGGCCAGTGGTCTCATGTACAGTATATCCACACTATCAGATGAGGCCCGTGGTCTCATGTACACTATACACACTATCAGAGGAGGCCCGTGGTATCTATACAGTATATCCACACTATCAGATGAAGCATGTGGTCTCATGTGCAATATATCCACATTATCAGATGAAGCCCGTGGTCTCATGTACAGTATATCAACACTATCAGATGAGACGTGTGGTCTCGCGTATTCTATATCAGATGAGGCCCGTAGTCTGATGTACACTTTATAAGATGAGTCCCGTGGTCTCATGTACACTATATCAAAACTATCA
>JAWPHD010021924.1:22500-26736 GCA_037043455.1 Cyrtodaria siliqua
TCTGTCTGTCTGTCTGTCTGTCTGTCTGTCTGTCTGTCTGTCTGTCTGTCTGTCTGTCTGTCTGTCTGTCTGTCTGGGTCTCTGTCTGTCTGTCTCTCTGGGACTCATGTACACTATATCAGTTAAGGCCCGTGGTCTCATGTACAGTATATCAACACTATCAGATGAAGCCCGTGATTTCATGTACACTATATACACACTATCAAATGAGGCCCGGGGACTCATGTACAGTATATCCACACTATCAGATGAGGCCCATGGACTCGTGTACAGTATATCCACGTTATCAGATGAGGCATGTGGTCTCATGTACACTATATCAGATGAGGCCCATGGCCTCATGTACACTATATACACACTATAAGATGAGGCCCGTGACCTGATGTACAGTATATTCACACTTTCAGATGAGGCCCGTGTCTCAGGTACATTATATACACACTATCAGATGAGGCCCGTGGACTCATGTAGAGTTTATCCACACTATCAGATGAGGCCCGTGGACTCATGTAGAGTATATCCACACTATCAGATGAGGCCCGTGGCCTCATGTACTCTATATACACACTATCAGATAAAACTCGTGACCTCGTACAGTATATCCACACTATCAGACGAGGCCCGTGGACTCATGTACAGTATATCCACACTATCAGATGAGGCCCGTGGTCTCATGTACACTATATACACACTATCAGATGAGGCCCGTGGTCTCATGTACAGTATCCACATTATTAGATGAGGCCCGCGGTCTCATGTACACTATATCAGATGAGGTACATGGTCTCATGTACAGTATATCCACACTATCAGATGAGGCCCATGATGGCCTCAAGTACAGTATATCCACAATATCAGATGAGGCCCGTGGACCCATGTACAGTATATCCACACTATCAGATGAGCTCTTGGCCTCGTGCAGTATATACACACTATCAGATGAGGCCCGTTGGCCTCATGTACAATATATCCACACTATCAGATGAGGCCCGTGGCCTCATGTACAATATATACACACTATCAGATGAGGCCCGGGGTCTCAAGTACAGTATATCAACATTATCAGATGAGGCCCGTGGACTCATATACACTATATACACACTATCAGATGAGGCCAGTGGTCTCATGTACAGTATATCCACACTATCAGATGAGGCCCGTGGTCTCATGTACACTATACACACTATCAGAGGAGGCCCGTGGTATCTATACGTATATCCACACTATCAGATGAAGCATGTGGTCTCATGTGCAATATATCCACATTATCAGATGAAGCCCGTGGTCTCATGTACAGTATATCAACACTATCAGATGAGACGTGTGGTCTCGCGTATTCTATATCAGATGAGGCCCGTAGTCTGATGTACACTTTATTAAGATGAGTCCCGTGGTCTCATGTACACTATATCAAAACTATCAAATGAGGCCCGTGGACTCATGTACAGTATATACACACTATCAGATGAGGCCCGTGGACTCATGTACAGTATATCCACACTATCAGATGAGGCCAGTGGTCTCATGTACAGTATATCCACACTATCAGATGAGGCCCGTGGCCTCATGTACAATATATACCACACTATCAGATGAGGCCCGTGGTCTCAGTACATTATATCCACACTATCAGATGAGGGACCTTGGACTATTGTACAGTATATCCACACTTTCAGATGAGGCCGGTGGACTCATGTACATGGTCTGTCTGTCCTGTCTGTCTGTCTGTCTGTCTGTCTGTCTGTCTGTCTGTCTGTCTGTCTGTCTGTCTGTATGTCTGTTCTGTCTGTCTGTCTGTCTGTCTGTCTGTCTGTCTGTCTGTCGTCGTTCGTCTGTCTGATCTGTCTGTCTGTCTGTTCTGTATGTCTGTCTGTCTGTCTGTCTGTCTGTCTGTCTGGCCTGTCTGGCCTGTCTGACTCTCCGTCTGTCTGTCTGTCTGTCTGTCTGGGGTCTCTGGCCCTGCCTGGCCTGTCTGGCTCTCTGTCTGTCTGTCTGTCTGTCTGTCTGTCTGTCTGTCTGTCTGTCTGTCTGTCTGTCTGGGTCTCTGTCTTGCCTGTCTTTCTCTCTGTCTGGCGCTGTTTCTGGCCGCCCTCTGTCGGTCTGTCTGTCTGTCTGTCTGTCTGTCTGTCTGTTGTCTGGCATATCTGGTCTCTGTTCTGGCTCTCTGCCTGGCCTGTCTGGGTCTCTGTCTGCCTCTTGTCTAGCCCTGTCTGGTTCTCTGTCTGGCACTTTGTCTGTCCTGTCTGGCTCTCCGTCTGTCTGTCTGTCTGTCCTGTCTGGCACTGTCTGGGACTCTGTCTGGCTCTCTGCCTGGCCTGTCTGGGTCTTTGTCTGCCTCTCTGTCTAGCCTATCTGTCTCTCTGTCTGGCACTCTGTCTGGCCCTGTCTGGTGTCTGTCTGTCTGTCTGTCTGTCTGTCTGTCTGTCTTGTCTGTCTGTCTGTCTGTCGTGTCTGTCTGGCCTGTCTGGGTCTCTGTCTGGCCTGTCTGTCTGTCTGTCTGTCTGTCTGTCTGTCTGACTCTGTCTGTCTGTCTGTCTTTCTGTCTGTCTGTCTGTCTGTCTGTCGGTGTCTCTGTCTGTCTCTCTGCCTGGCCTGTCTGGGACTCTGTCTGCCTCTCTGTCTAGCCTGTCTGGCTCTCTGTCTGGCACTCTGTCTTGCCTGTCTGGCTCTCCGTCTGTCTGTCTGTCTGTTTGGAATGTCTTGTCTCTGTCTGACTCTCTGCCTGCCCTGTATGGTCTCTGTCTGCTCTCTGTCTAGCTGTCTGGCTCTCTGTCTGGAACTCTGTCTGGCCTGTCTGTCTGTCTGTCTGCTGTCTGTCTGTCTGTCTGTCTGTCTGTCGTCTGTCTGTCTGTCTGTCTGTCTGTCTGTCTGTCTAACTGTCTGTCTGTCTGTCTGTCTGTCTGTCTGTCTGGCTGGCTGTCTGGCTGGCTGGCTGGCTCTCTGTCTAGCTCTCTGTCTGGCTCTCTGTCTGTCTGTCAGTCTGTCTGGCATGTCTGGGTCTCTGGCCTGTTCTGGCTCTGTTCTGCTCTCTCCTTCTGTCTGTCTGTCTTTCTGTCTGTCTGTCTGTCTGTCTGTCTGTCTGTCTGTCTGTCTGGCCTGTCTGTCTGTACTGTCTGTCTGTCTGTATGTCTGTAAGTCTGTCTTTCTGTCTGTATACTGTCTTTGTCTTTTTCTCTGTCTGTCTGTCTGTCTGTCTGCCTGGGTCTGTGTCTGGGTCTGTGTCTGGGTCTGTGTCTGGCTCTCTGCTAGTCTGTCTGGCTCTCTGTCTGTCTGTCTGTCTGTCTGCCTGTCTGCCTGTCTGCCTGTCTGGGTCTCTGTCTGGGCTCTCGGTCTGGGTCTCTGTCTGGCTCTCTGCCTAGCTGTCTGTCTGTCTGTCTGTCTGTCTGTCTGCCTGTCTGCCTGTCTGCCTGTCTGGGTCTCTGTCTGGCTCTCGGTCTGGGTCTCTGTTCTGGCTCTCTGCCTGGCCTCTCTGTCTAGCCTGTCTGGCTCTCTGTCTGGCACTCTGTCTGCCCTGACTGGTTTCTGTCTGTCTGTCTGTCTGTCTGTCTGTCTGTCTGTCTGTCTGTCTGTCTGTCTATCTTGTCTGGCCTGTCTAGCCTGTCTGGCCTGTCTGGGTCTCTGTCTGGCATTGTTTGTCTGTCTGCCTGTCTGTCTGTCTGGCCTGTCTGGGTCTCTGTCTGGCTCTCTGCCTGGCCTGTCTGGGTCTCTGTCTAGCCTGTCTGGCTCTCTGTATGGCACTCTGTCTGGCTTGTCTGGTCTTTGTCTGTCTGTCTGCTGTCTGTCTGTCTGTCTGTCTGTCTGTCTGTCTGTCTGTCTGTCTGTCTGTCTGTCTGTCAATCTGTCTTGTCTTTCTGTCTGTCTGTCTGTCTGTCTGTCTGTCTGTCTGTCTGGGTCTCTGTCTGGCTCTGCCAAGCCCCTGTCTGTCTGTCTGTCTGTCTGTCTGTCTGTCTGTCTGTCTGTCTGTCTGTCTGTCTGTCTGTCTGTCTGTCTGTCTGTCTGTCTGGGTCTCTGTCTGTCTGTCTCTCTGGGTCTCTGTCTGGCTCTCTGCCTGCCTGTCTGGGTCTCTGTCTAGCCTGTCTGGCTCTCTGTCTGGCACTCTGTCTGGCTTGGCCTGTCTGTGTCTCTGTCTGTGTCTTGTCTGTGTCTCTGTCTGTGTCTCTGTCTGTCTGTCTGTCTGTCTGTCTGTCTGTCTGTCTGTCTGGTCTCTGTCTTGCCTGTCTTGCTCTCTGTCTGGCC
>JAWPHD010021925.1:0-26728 GCA_037043455.1 Cyrtodaria siliqua
AATACTGTAGTAATTCGACGGCGTTAGCCTTTCATTACGTGGTCCGTATATTAACTTTCATACCCCATCCAACCCCTTCTCCAAGAAGTGAAAACGGGGTTGGCTGGGATATATTTCGGCTTAAAAAGCTTCATGTTATAAAATTAAAGCATTTAATAGGTAGTTTTAAACAGGTTATCGCAATTTTCAATAAAAGGTGTTTTTTAAACGTGTTTTATTGTCCAAATATCCGTTATAAAATCCTGTTAGTATAAGGTTTCCCATCGTTTAATGAAATTAAGGTGGGAACACGTAATGATTCCCTCGTATATTATAGTATAGTGTTTTGATCAATATTTATTTCGTAATGTTCACATGGATATTATGTACAAATTATAAAGAGTAAAGCTCTGAAAACAAGCTTATCAAAACGTATATAAATTCATCTCCTTGATGTTTTGTTTGTTATGAATACGTTGATTTTGATTGGTGCTGGGCTATAGCAATGGCAGCCTGGTGCATGCTACAGATAAGCTTAAACACATTGTATTTCAATTCTTTGCAAAAAAATGAGCGGACGAGTTTCCAAGTACTGACAAAAATAGGCTCCCCGTCAATAAATAATAGAAGGCGATTTACAATGATATTTTAAATGGTCAAGAAATATGTTTATACGAAAATTAGTGTCAACTATTACCTATTCGAGGAGATGAGAGATGAATTAAAAGGTCGAGAAAATAGAAGAACGATGTTTGCATAGATAATGTTGCCCTTTTCACCTGATATCGAGTTAAAACGCGTTCCTTTGATACATTTTTGAAGCAGTGTTACTGTATTGTAAATATAAATACAAAATTCGAACAGAAAATGTCTTTTCCCAGAACTATTCGACACCATAAACATAAACGTGTTTACAACAGGGGTAACGCGAAAATGTCTTTTCCCAGAACTATTCGACACCATAAACATAAACGTGTTTACAACAGGGGTAACGCGTTAGCACAGTCAGTAGCAAACAGGCCTCTGTGTGTTTAAATCAAGTTCTAGAGTTCAACAAACCGCGCACCCTCACACTATTGTCACTCCCCAATTATTCAGTGTAAATAAGGACATCACCGACAGACTATATCATTTAACACACTGGTCAGCTTTAGCTTTAAAACCTCTACGTGTCTTAAATAAGTTGTTGGAATTTGACAAGTGTAGCATTTTCATCACTCAAAAGTCGATGAAATATACGAAAACTTACTGCATGGTAATAGAATCAGAAAGCGCCTATCATCTGAAAAGTTTGAGCTTTGTATTAATTAGTGTTCAACGTCGTTCTTTTCGAACCCAAACTTAATAACAGTACCCATGAATTTGCATTTGACACATTAGACACTAAGTATCCAACAATAACATCAGATTGCTATCATCAGTGTTACAGATGCCTGAAATGTGTCAATTAAGTTTCAACCTTTGCAACACATTATTTCTAATTTATGGCCTGCTTCTGTGCGAAAAAATACTTCGTATTTAATTATATTGCCATCAGTGTGTCATTGAATCATTGTTTATGTACTTTTCAGTTAGACAGTGACATATTTCTTCCTTCCTGTTTGTATTATTTCAATGAATATGTACTGTTATATAGATTAGTCACGTGTATGTTCTACAAGGCAGGGAATGTCAGCCTCAGCTTAAAGATGGTTTTTATTCAAGAAATGCATTCAGTACTGATGACACTCGTCAGTGTAGCTTCAATCCAGTTATATAATTATGTGACATTTTCTAGACGAGAACAATTGTGTATATAGCATATTAGTCAAATTAAAGCAGGGTCCTAATGATCAGTACATGAGAAATGCTTATTAATAAATGCAGACAATTCTCTCGTTTTTGCGTCTGTGTGATCCAGATCAAGATCACCTGGTAAAAATTATCCAATGAAATTACTCCGGATTGGTTAAGTGATAGGATTCATGCAAAAACTATAGTGAGCCGATATTCATCTGGGAGTATTTAATAATAAACTAAAGTTGAATTTTACCAATAATCGATAAATACGACTAAATAGGACAATTTCAATTGACTTTGCAGTTTATTAAGCACTATTGACGCTACTATTCACTGTATTTAGGTCTTGCGTGAGTATCAGGAGTCATAGAATGAGATAAATAAATACTATTTAATTTTGTCGTTTCTCGTTTAATGCCGTGGCCTAATGGTTACAGCTCCCGACTTCTATGCAGAAGATCCGTGTTCAAATCCCTTAGTTTTTTGTCTTTTTTTCCCTCTTTTTTTCCTCTTCACTGCAATATTTTTTTCCTCTTCACTGCAATAATAAGTAGTTATAAAAAGGTTGATGGAATTATTAAATATGGACTTATTAAATATTAATTTAAGGAGTGTTCTGGACTGGATCACTATAAACTAATAACTAAAAATCTTAATCGGGCTCCAGTTTCCAGCATTGCCATGAATAATTTTGACAATACATGTCACTTATATATTATTAGAATTAGATTTTTTTTCCCATCACTAAGTACGAATTTAATACGCAGTTTATAATAATAAAAAAGAGCTGTTGGAGAACAGAGCAGCTTGACTATTCGATTTTTCAGACAATAATAAATTATAAAGCCAGTATATACCATCAGATCAGAAAACAAGGCTAAAACAATGTGGGGTGGGGTGGGGTTGGGGGACGGGGGTCGAGGGGAGTGTGTGTGCGGGGCGGGAATAGCAAGAAATATAAAAAGATCGGACAGGGAAAGTAGCATTCAAGGAGGACAGTCAACCACAAAACACAGAAACAAACACGCAAACAGACAAACAAGAAGGCAAAAGCAATAATAAATACAAACGACATCACAAACACAAAAGGGTTGACAATAGGGCTACCGCCTTGGAACGGTCAGTGGCAAAGTAGGCCACTGGAGGTTTAAACCGGTTCTAGGGTGCACCAAACCTCACACTTACCCTACTGGCATCCCATTAAAACAGGACAGTGTAAATAAAGAAATCCCCGCCATGATCTAATCTCTAACCAACAAGGTAGAATCAATAGGCAATATAAGTAAAACACAAATATGCTCGTGTAAATATAATACAAAAAAACAATAGCCTAGAAAGCCACAATGAAGGTACTTAATGACTTGGCAGAAGCCAGAGCAGTAAGAGAATAAACCATTAAGGGCACGACAAGAAAGATCATAGACAAACATCAAACGCCACCGTCCCAATGGGCTTTAGGTAGGCGTCATCATAAGGTCCACAGCCTGTCCGGTCATCGTACAATTAAAGAGGAAAGCATATTGGCGAACTGTAAAAGGGTCCACCACCAAGCATGCAGTACGTTGCAAAATGATAGGGTCATAACCTCTTTTGATATACTTTTTAACAAGTTTAACAAAGATAGTATGAAAGTGATCATGACCAAGAATCTTACGACGTTTATAAATCACATCACCATAGAAGTCAGGTTGTAATAGTCCTTGTCGCAGAAGAGTCCTTAAATTATTTTTATATTTGGAAAGAAGATCAGGGTTACGATAATAACATTTTGCAAAGGTTTTACGAAGTTTATGGTAACGGTAACTCGATCTCGGGCCGATATGAAATTATTATTAGAATCTTATACACATTATAGTAAAAATTGGGACAGGGTGTGATTTTTTTGTTATCAGGTTTAATCAAAAACTGCTCTCATTTTAAAGAAATTTGTGGTCGAAAGGCAACTCGGGGATGAGAATCTAGCAATTTTTTATTGTGATGATGGGGTGGGAGATGGTTGTTGGGATATCGTTGAGAACCTGACCATTGCACCTACGTTCACGCACCTTCGCAACATCTCGATTGATTCTGAACGTCTGAAATTGTACGAATGGTCCGTACTGAACACATGCACGTGAATCTCGTATGTGTTAAAATACACGCTTTAATGCTTTTTTCAATTTTTTCGTATTGGCGAGTTACAGTTACATAAAATAATAATAATAAACTGCACAGGAGCCAATTTATTAGGCTAGTGTTTTACCTGTAAAAGAAGGATGATCGCAGTATTCTCAATTAAACAGTTTGCAATAGTAGTATTACTAGTGTTTCGAAATATAGCGATTATTTAGCGAGAGTATGCGACGTATGAGCTTGGTTGGTGGTGCTGAACGGCTAAACACCAAAACAGAGTGATGCCCGGATGGTATAATAAGTTTGTGTTATATGGCAATATGATATTTAAGTTTGTTTGATTAGTATTGGATACACATAGAGTTTGTTTACTGTGTATTGTTGGATAAAGTGATCGAAATTTTCTTTTGTTCGTTTACCCTATATTTTTCTTTTAAAATTGGAAGACCATAACCACAGTGGCTGGATCCGAAATGAACACAGGACTTCACGATCCTAAGTCAAACACATTAATCACTGAACCACAGAGCTCCACTAGTCATACCTTTAAAGAAATGGATTATTATACCTTACTCGCCATGGGAAAAATAGAGAAAACTATTTTGCAATAATATAATACCATTTTGATATAATTTATCAAGACCGGTAGGGATATTTGCCATTAAATGACCCGATCCCTATTGATTGGACCACACGCACATGGTCAAGATCACCCTGGTGGTGATAACTTGGCCATTTCTTAATATATTTTCTGAAATGTTCAATATCATAACTAGAAATGATTCAATTTCAAATATAGATATCTATATTTCTATGTTAATAATATATATAACCAAACCCTATACTTGTTCAATATTAACTAGGCCCATTCTCCATATTTCATCTGGATGTAAATGGAGGATGAGCCTGTCATGTTCATTTTTGGCGCCATATAACATTTCATGTGTTGATGCGCCGTAACAACCAATTCGATTCCAATTCAATAGTTCAATATGTTCCCTTTAACATGTATAAAAATGTGTACCTAAGGCCAAATAAATACTAATCTGTATTCATACAGTATTTTTAATTCTTCACTTTACCTTCCTGTCATCTCCATACCGACGACTACGGGTATGTGACTTCAACAAAGTCTCCACAAACTAACCCATTATTAAATATCGTCTACATATAACGCCTGCGTTATACTTTTCTTGTTATACTTATAAAGAGAATATATGGCAAATGTTTTCAGATATTTCTTTAATAGGTAAAAAAGGCCGAACACAAAACGTAGCCTTCACAAAAAACAGTTAATCAGAAACACGCAGTCAAAACAAAGAACAAATACAAGGAATAATATAACCAAAGTATGGGACACCACAAACATAATGAGTTTACAATAGGGATACCGCCTAAATGCTTACTTTTGTAAATTTATGTGTACCGAGATCATATTTGATGTGAATATGTATTAAACAGCAATCTTAAATACGTCACTTTGGATACTAAAAGTGAAAATCGTTCACCATCATAAATAGCGTTTCTCTGCTCTCTCTCTCTTTAATGACAGTCGATCTAACAGTATCTTAAATATGAAGTGTGTTTACTGATGACAGAGATTGATTGAATTGATTGAATTGGATTTTATAGTCGCACCAACAGCTAAGGTCATATGGCGACTTTCCAGCTTCCACTGGTGGAGGAAGACCCCAGGTGCCCCCTCCGGGCAATTTTCGTGCACGGGCGGGCACCTGGGTAGAACCACCGATATTCCGCAAGCCAGCTGGATAGCTTCCTCACATAAAGATTCCTAGGCCCCTGATCGAACCTACAGCGGTGAGGGGCAAGTGATTGCAAGTCAGAGACTCTAACCACTCGGCCACGGACGCCCCTTATTTATGACCATTTTGACTCCTTCTACAATTCAAAGACCAGTTTTATGAGTTATTTCCCTTCTTTCAAAATTCGCCATTTTAAAGTTAAATGACAAATCTTGATCAAGGTAAAAAAGAACGAAACAAAAAGAAGCTAAAAGTTGTTTAATTTGGCGGAAATCACATTGATCCGCCAAATATAATCACCGCCAACATATCCATTTTCAAAAACCGCCAAATTTTGCATCCGCCAAATAAAATCCGTATACAGTATGTGGAATGGTAAGCGAATTTGCAAGGATCAGCTAACCAAGCTTACCAATGTGTTGTACACCAGTCTAAAAAGACAAAGCAAAAGCAAACAACAGTAACTCGTATGCTTCCGGGTTTTAATGACTAGTTTCATTTAGAATAGTTTAGTAGTCAGTTTTGTAGCTAACGGCATCTAGGTCATGCAATAATCTTCCGTCGAAAGCGGCGAACTACTCAAACGTGTTTCCTGAGCAATTATAAAACCTTTCAAGGCAACTTAATGAAAATTGCCAGACATATTACACACTCGACACTATAATGTATCTATAAACGCTAGAGCGGGTGGCCTCATATGCGTTACTTCTCTACTGAAAATAAGAGATACACCATGTGTGCATGCGTATTTTATGGGTTTCCGCTTCTGTAATTGAGTATTCAATGCAACTTCTTACAATGTTCAATGGGTGATTAAACAATTCGTGAATACTGTCCATAACATCTAAATGAGTGATGTTAATGGCTAGTAGTGAGACGGTCATTCTGATGATGAAGTGTTAGAACTAAAACTCCTGGTTAACTGTCATAAGTATTGCTGTATGTTGTTGACACAGCTACAAATAACGACACATTATGTAATACTACACAATTAAATTTCCCAAAAAAGAAACATGTATATCTTTATTAACACATGTTATGCTGTAACTCATGTGTTTGTTTTCTTTTTCAGGTTAAAGTACTCGTAAAATGTGTAGATGGACTTAGAGAAGTGATATTTAAATCTGCAAAAGAGTGCTCATGTTCAATATGCCGGAAGTGATACTAGGTAGCATAGAACCACGTTATATACAAGCTTCGCATGTGTACTAAACGCCACGTGTAATGATAAACACATATGGTCGCTGATAAACGTGTTACATTGGAAGAGCGAGACGCTTTACGACAAAACGCGTCCATCATACAATGCCATTTACTAAAACAAACATTAAGTTCACAATTACTTAAGGTACTGTAGTAACGGCTAAAGAATTTCCAAAACATAAATTCTTTTATATCTGTGCATAATAACTAAACTATTTGCAGTGTTTTCTTTTATTTATGATATGACAGACGTTTATCAAGTCGGAATCTGGATATTATCTGTATTTCACCACTGAAAAGTAACGCGTTTATTTTGCTATGACGTAAACGTAACGAAGTTGATTACGTCATGCTTTTTTTCTTTGAAAATAAAGCATGTATGCGAGATTGTATTGGTCGAACACGATAAAACGGAGGTAAAGTTAGTATCCCGTCAATCAAAATGTAATG
Source organism: Cyrtodaria siliqua (assembly GCA_037043455.1). NCBI lineage: Eukaryota > Metazoa > Mollusca > Bivalvia > Adapedonta > Hiatellidae > Cyrtodaria > Cyrtodaria siliqua. The sequence continues at coordinate 7,287 of JAWPHD010021925.1, forward strand.
ATGATTTGGGCGGAGTTCTTTTAAAGTAGGTCAAATGATGTACCGTCAAATTGGTGTAACTTTTATGCGACTTCGTCGCACACCGTACATGGGGCGAAGTAAAAATGATACATTGACGAGTGCTACTCTTAATGAGAATTTGATTGGCGCGAGGAGTCATACATAGAATAAATATTACGTACGCGCAGTAAATTAAAACACGTCGCTACATGTTAAAGTAAACGCGTTTCTTTCCAGTGGTGTCTGCAGCATGGATTATTTATTTATCAGCTGGTATTGATTACCTTTCAAGTGATTTGACAATAGACCATACCACTTACGTGGTGTTCACTTTTTTATATTTATTTTACATTTACTTAATTATTACCTCTTTGAAGATATGGGATGGCTAACAAAGAGGTTTGTAGCTTCAATCAGTATGTGAATGTGTACGTCCGAGCAAATGAATGATTGCAACTCATATGTGACCTTACATGTAGATATGAGAGCGGAAATATTTATTTTTCTGAACAAATGTATTTGAATTGAGATATTTTAACATTAAATAAAATCTTGCCGCATCTGTTTTACGCTGTATTTGTTTAAAATTTAAACCCTAAACCCAATTAATGTAACCCTATTAACCCTAAGTCATTTTAAGATCAAGTTCAATAACTCAAGGCTACACACACACTTCAGGACTGCTTATATAGTATATATATATATATATATATAATGATAAATAATGCTGCCTGCAATATATGAGAACTCTATGGTCTGTGGTTTCAGAAAAGAAGGTTTTTAAAGGTTTTTCCTCTTTATATTATGTTTATGTATACTCTGTAAAAAAAAAGTGTTGGACCAGAGTATATAAAGTGATACAAAAATAAAACTAGCAAACAGAATGTAAGTATCTTTTTTTAGTAACCAAGGTCTACCCTACCCGGTTAATTTGGTACCAAACAGTTTAACCGGGTAATACTCTTTTTATTTGTTACTAGAATGTCTGTAACTGTTACTTTTTATGGACTTGCAACATTTTTTACAGACCCTTTGTGTGTTCGCGATATTTTTTTAAAACCAAATCTTGTTGGAATTTAATGTACCAAATTAACCGGGTAGACCTTGGTTACTAAAAAACGAGACTTAAATTCTGTCCACTAGTTTTATTTTTATATGACTTTATATACCCTGGTTCAACACTTTTTTTACCGAGTATATAACATGTTAAATCTCTATATGCAAACTTTGGATCCACTGATACTATTGCTTAATGCTTTAATCAAGTATAGCAATGGCGGCAGTTGAGGATGACGCGCTGACCTAAATAAGGTATAAACATTGAACATATTGACCTCAGTATCATCCAAAACGAATTTGGTCAAATTAGACGAATCATTTTCTAAGGAAAAAGTTATGCTGTGCTTTTGTGACTTTAAAACCACATGTAGAGATACCGACATAAGCTCCAGCTCGGCTTTGACTATTTATTGTACACATGAATAGGCTAACTATAGACGAGGAAGTTGCCATTGTTGAGTTGTTCCTGTTAGTAACAATTAGCATCTGCTGTAATCGATATTCATATTTGTCAAAGTAATGGATCTGTTCATAAAACGAAATCTAATCATTTCACATATAAGTCTGGCATTATTACTTTTACATCATTATAGCTGTATCTCTTTTTTTTTAAATCGGTTTTCATTGTGGATGATGACCATAAATGGAAAATAACAGACGAGATTTCTCTTGAATGGTGAAAATGTATATAGGCCAGTTCTTCATTCTCCGCCATAAAACATCTGTATTGAAGCGTGAAAAGGAGAAAATACATTTTCATTTTGACGATCGGGTCGACATCATGTTTCGCAGGTGTAAAGCCATTGATATCTGAAAATATCAAAATTATATATCTAACGAACATAATATGCATCGGGGAAATACGCTCGTTCATGAGATCTTTGGTTTATCCTTGAACCTGGATTAAAACCCCGGCGGCTATTTTGCAACTTGCCGTTCCAAGGCGGTAGCCTTTTCCTTAACTAGTTCTTGAGCTGACGAAAATAACAGACGAGATTTCTCTTGAATGGTGAAAATGTATATAGTCCAGCATCTGTATTGAAGCGTGAAGAGGAGAAAATACATTTTCATTTTGACGATCGGGTCCTCAGGGGGAGTTTTGTAGGGTATGATTTTCTGAAAGAACATACATTAAGCTTCAAAATGAGACATGTGTGCCATATGAGCGTTGGGGCTTTAGAGAGTTTTGGGGGAAAACGTTGCGTTTTTAGACAAAAATCGCCAAAATCTGGAATTATTTTTTAGAAAAAGAATGGAATATGTTAGAACCAATTTGAACAGATGGAATCTTTCTCGGAACGCATCTCTACATGTTCCACTATATAATTCATGGATCCGATATTTAAATATTGAGATTTTGGATAAAAATGTTAAAAAATTGAATAAAATCGCTGATTTCTGTAATACATTGGGAGTATTTAATTAGAAATTAGAAATATATCTAATACAAAAGAAAAAAGAAATATTGTACCCTTTTTGGGTAGGGCAAGGTCCAGTGATTAAATGGAAAAAAGTTCCAAACCACATGACGTTTGGAAATGCCTTAATTTTGGGGCGAAAAATGTGTATTTTTGTCAAAAATCGCCGAAATCTGGAATTATTTTTTGAAATTAGTTTTAACATAAACTGATCAAATTGAAGCAATAGAATGTTGTACAGCATATATATTCAAGTTTTTCCTGGCATCATATATAACATATGTGCTCAAATATTGGCATTTTAGGGCAAAATGTTGGGAAAAATTACAAAACTCACTGATTTCTGTAATCCATTTGGGGTATTTGTTAAAATTTAGAAAAAAATATTTAATACGATAGAATAAAGACATATTTTAACATTTTGGATAGACAAAGGTCCAATAATTATGTAGGAAAAAGGCATGAACCATATGATGCTTAAAATATTGCCTTAATTTTCATGCGAAAAATGTGTATTTCCGTGAAAAATCGACGGAATCTGGAATTATCTTTTGAAAATAGTTTGAACATAAACTTGTCAAATTGAAGCAATAAAAGTTGCACACTATACATATCCAAGTCATTTATTGTATCAGATATAATATATATGCTCAAGTATTTATATTTTAGGGCAAAATGTTGAAAAAATGACTAAAATCGCCGATTTCTGTAATGCATTGAGGTATTGGGAAACAATTAAAAGTGCATAGAATAACGAAAAAAAAAAATTGTAACATTTTTGCAGTCCAATGTGCAATAATGTACCAGAAAACCCATCAGAAGATGGTAAATGCTGCTTTATTTTGTTGGAGGAAAATGTGTTTTTGATAAAACATAAACGAAATCTGGAAAAAAAAAATTCAAAAAGTAATTTAAACATACATGTTACAACGACATATCGCCAGATGAGAGAAAAAAAGTGCCGTCTTTCTTCTATGGAACATTCCTATTCTCACCTGGCGATATTGCCATTGACCCATCATATGTTTCCAAGGAGTGCATGGCAGGTGACATTTTATTTGCTCAAACAAGCCTGCTCTAGCTGATACCTTATAAGAATTTGTTAAAAAATGGCACGACAGAACCTCCCGAACAATACAACACATCATTTACTAGTTGTTGAGCTGGCTGTAGACACCCCCTCCTTCCGAATTCAGGTTCTATTCTAGCGACCGAGTGCCACGCGTAGCGGGGACCTTTGCCGAGGCTTGCCATCGTTGAGTCACAAAACCTGTGGGTCGGCCCAGCGGCCGTCGGCATTGGGTCGCTCAAGGCTATTTCTCTCTAAATAACTATACTGTATATAGCTCTAGGTGCCATGTTCGAGACCCGAACACGGGAAGCCATCCCACTGAAACGACCTAGGGATTGAGTGCCACGCATAGCGAGGACCGTTGCCGACGGCTGACCACCGTTCCCGTTGGGTCACAATACCTGTGGGTAGGCCCAGCGGCCATCGGCTGCGGGTCGTTCAAAGCGATGTAATATATAGCTCTCTGTGGCATGTTTGAGACCCGAACTCAGGCAGCCTTCCCCCTGAAACGACCTAGGGACCGAGTGCCACGCGTAGCGAGGACCGTTGCCGACGGCTGGCCACTGGTCCCGTTGTGTCACAAAATATGTGGGTCGGCCGAGCGGCTATCGGCGGCCGAGCGGCTATCGGCCGAAAGTCGTTAAACGCTATTTCCCTCTATTTAACTGTATATAACTCTATGTTCCATGTTCAAGACTCGAACTCGGGTAGCCCTCACCCTGATAAGGCCTAGGGACCATATACCACATATAGCGGGGACCTTTGCCGACGGCTGGCCACCGGTCCCGTTGTGTTACAAAATATGTGGATCGGTCCAGCGGCCATCGGCCGATGGTCGCTCAACGCTATTTCCCTCTATACATACATAACTATACTGTATAAAGCTCTAGGTGAGTTACGAGGTTCGAGACCCGAACGCGGGTAGCCTCCCCACTGATACAGCCTAGCGATAGAATGCCACGTGTTGCCGGGACCTTTGCCGACGGCTGCCCACTAGTCCCGTTGCGTTGTGTCACCCAATCTGTGTCGGCCCAGCGGCCGTCGGCCGAAGGTTGTTCAACGCTATATCCTCATAACTGTATATAGCTCTATGTGCCATGTTCGAGACTCGAACTCGGGTAGCCCTTACCCTGATAAGGCCTAGACACCATGTACCACGCATAGCGGGGACCTTTGCCGACGGCTGGCCACTGGTCCCGTTGTGTCACAAAATATGTGGATCGGTCCAGCGGCCGATGGTCGCTCAACGCTATTTCCCTCTATACATACATAACTATACTGTATAAAGCTCTAGGTAAGTTACGAGGTTCGAGACCCGAACTCGGGTAGCCTCCCCCCTGATACAGCCTAGCGATTGAATGCCATGCGTTGCCGGGAACTTTGCCGACGGCTGCCTACTAGTTCCGTTGTGTCACCCAATCTGTGTCGGCCCAGCGGCCATCGGCCGAAGGTTGTTCAACACTATATCCTTCTATATAAATTGTACATAGCTCTATGTGCCATGTTCGAGACTCGAACTCGGGTAGCCTTTCTCTTAATATGGACTAGCGACCGATTGCCACATGTACTGGGGACCTTTGCCAACAGCTGGCCACCGGTCCCGTTGTGCCGCAAAATATGTGGGTCGGCCCAGTGGCCGTACGCATAGAGTCGCTCAACACTATTTCTCTATTTATAACGTATACTGTATATAGCTCTATGTACCATGTTCGAAATACCGGTAACGTGATAAAGTCCAAGTCGCCAGTTGGTACACGTACATGTTCCAAAATGCTCTACACATAATGGGCTTTCAGAAAAATAGGGTGTACAAAATTCCCCTTGGCGTGAGGGTTACTACTCCTACTAGCTTACAGTCTATTTTCTATTGTACCGGTATTATATATTTTTCTAGATTTTAACCCCATACCCGCAATGGATTGCAGAAATAAGTGATTTGGGTCCTTTTACCAACATATTTCAGCAGATATGTTATATATGATGCAAGAAAACACTTGAATATGTATGCTGTGCAACATTATATTACTTCAACTTGATAAGTTTATGTTAAAACTATTTTCAAATTCCAGATTCCGTCGATTTTTGACAAAAATACACATTTTTCGCCTAAATATTAAGGTATTTTCAAGCATCATACGGTTCGGGAATTATTTTAACCTAATTATTGGACCTTTGTCTATCCAAAAGTGTTACAATGTGTCCTTATTCAATTGTATTAAATTTGTTTCTATATTTCAACCCAATAACCCAATGGATTTTTGTCATTTTTTCCAACATTTTGCCCTAAAATGCCAATATTTGAGCACATATGTTATATATTGTGTTAGGAAAAACTGAATATGTATGCTGTGCAACATGATATTGCTTCAGTTTGATAAGTTTATGTTCAAACTAATTAAAAAAAAAAATTCCAGATTCCGGCGATTTTTGACAAATATACACATTTTTTGCCCCAAAATTAAGGCATTTCCAAACATCATGCGGTTTGGGACTTTTTTCTACTGAATTACTGGACCTTACCCTGCCCAAAAAGGTTACAATATTTCTTTTTTCTATTGTATTAGATATTTGTCTATTTTTTAGTTAAATATCCTCAATGTATTACAGAAATCAGCGATTTTATTCAATTGTTTAACATTTTTACCCAAAATCTCAATATTTAAGCATCAGATCCACAATTATATGGTGGGACACGTAGAGATGCGTTCCGAAAAAGATTCCATTTATTCAAATTGGTTCTAATATATTCCATTCTTTTTCTAAAAAAATAATTCCAGATTTCGGCGATTTTCATCTAAAAACGCGACGTTTTCCCCCAAAACTCACTAAAGCCCCAACGCTCAGATGGCACACATGTCTCATTTTGAAACTTACTGTATGTTCTTTCCGAAAATCATACCCTACAAAATTCCCCTTGTGGGGGAGGGTTTCTCCTACTAGCTCACAGCCTAAACCAGTTTGCGTTTGTGATGTCACATGCCTTGACTTTTATTGATTCTTTTAATTGTTCGGCGCCCCTTGAGGGCGCCGGACATACTGTGGTAGTACTTTGACCTTAGGCATGGGGAATCAAAAGGACTGATAGTTGAGTATGTTTGGATTGTAATTAAAAATGTTTAAATGGCATTTAAAGCATGCTATAAAACGCACCAGAATAAGATATAAAACACAAGAGATAAAACTGCTTAGCGATTTCTTGAATTTCTGTAAGAAATGATGCACCAATAATTCAAAAATTATACAAAATCATTTAATTAAAACGATGTCTCCCTGTATTTTGACTGAAAACGAGGCTGATTATAAAATCAAATGGTTAAATGCGTAATACGAATTTTAGAAAAATTTAACGAAATTTATCGATCGTAATATCTGCGTTTCAAATGTTTTCACATTGTTCTCGTTTTTAAATCGTTTTGATTAATTATTATTGGCAAATTACATTAAATGTTGCTAAGAAATGAGAAAATACGATGATATATCGGAAAGTTTTGGCATTTAAATTTCGTTTACGGGAAATCGCTAATTTTGTAATGCTTCATTTTGACTGTCAAATGCAGACAAATGTATTGAAAACGAAAGTAGATTTATGAGCGCAGACTCTTTGCATCAAGTTTTTCTTGTATTAAAATGTAAACATTTTCTATATAGAGTATCATCCAAATAAAGCCTGGGCTGGTCATAGTGGACAGCCATGATGTCTGGCCGGGCTGCTCTTACACAGCCTGGGCAGGTCATAGTGGACAGCCATGATGTCTGGCCGGGCTGCTCTTACACAGCCTGGGCAGGTCATAGTGGACAGCCGTGATGTCTGGCCGGGCCGTTTGGAAAATTGTCTGAATGACCTAGTTAATTCAAAATACATTTAACCAAGTCAACATAGCAACGTTTGTTAATATTATGTCCATGACCACTAAATATACCAAGGTTTAGTACTGATAATAAGATAGTTAAAATAACTGATAAACACGTGTACTGTTATTTAATAACGTATGTTTTAATTCTTCAAAAATTTTGGCGCCGAATTGATGCTTTGCATCAAGTTTTTCTTGTTGTTGTTTGATTTGATGCTTGGTTTCGGTTCACTGTGGGCCTTGAATGATACATTCTGTTCAGCGTGTTATGTAATAAATACAGTCTGGTCTCAGTGAGTTGGTTTATTTAAACACCGAGATGTGCGCAGTCCATCGATAGGTGTTGCTTCTTACATTACTTCTCATGAACAGACTCAATAAAACCGAGTCTGCTGCTTTATTCTCTTTATTCTGTTTGTTTCTCCCAAAGGATCACCTTTATCAGTATGTATTAACATTCATACTAGCGTTCGTTTAGTGCAGTGTGGCGGCTGTAAAATGTCTCCCCGAGCTACGAATCAGTAGTGTTATTTTTGTACTGGTTCTTTGGGACCAACGAGCCCAATATAGGTGGCTTTGAAGTAGAATACCGCTTAAGACGGTGCTAGGGTGCGTGAGAGGTGTTGCTTCTTACATTATTTATCATGAACAGACTCAGTAATTTCGAGTATGTTGCTTTATTCTCTTAATTGTGTTTGTTGCTCCAGAAGGATGACCTTTATCAGTATTTATTATTTTAAAAAACCAATGCGCTGAGACAGACTCTATCAGTTTTTAGTATTGTGTACTTACTGACCATGTTGGTACTCTAAATTCCATTTATCGGGAGTGAGAGTATGGTAAAGCGCCGCCCCTTTGTTTATCTTGAACTTAACGATTTAATGCTATGCCTTCATCAAAGGCAATTTCGCCGACCGTACTACAAAATGATGTCCGTTACCGGTAACCAAAGCAACTTATGGAAATTGACGAGGAAGATCAGATCGCTCCAGTATGTATCGGAAATTTTACCGCAAAAAGCACTTGAGCTGTTTTGAAAACGTCTTTGTGCCAATAAAGATACGAACTGTTTAAAATACTTTTGTTGAACACTGCATTAACATGATTAACACAAAATGTGTGTACTGATTATATGAAAAACGCGAGAAAAAGACATTAATATGCAAAATTTAGAAAAGTATCTTTAACAAAATCGATTATATTTTAATGGCAATTATGGTTATAATGTAATACTATTAAACAATGAATACAAATTCAATACCAGCAATAACAAACGCAAAATACATACTTAGTACGTTAAAGATATCAATGGCGAACACGGTCACCATGCACATGGCTTACAGAAACTATGCCCATCAATAAAATAACCTATAATTATGTTAATGCAGCGCACCAAATACATTTTTATTACTTTACTTCAGATAATAGAATGCTATTATTTCGCTAATTAATATGTAAGGATAACCAAAATTAGCATTAACAAAGGTACGAGCTGTATCCACTCAAAGTGAAATTGGGTCTATATATTTGACACTGTCAGTAACGTAACGTCAAGTAACGTCACGCCTTGCCACTTAACGTCACTATAACTTACATTTATCATGCAGATATGCACTTTTCTGCCTAACAAAAGGGTGACCTATTACATTTTGCTTTAATTAGGCACTGGCCAATAAAGCAAATCAATGCGGAATCCCTCGGCGTTTATTGTACGTAACGTTATCTGAAGTCATGCACGTAACTTTGCCTGACGTCATAAAACAAACAAAAAACAACAACATGGCGACGTCCTCGATAAACGTACCATTCTGAGAAATAGGTATTAATAGTAAATCATACAGAAAATATGGATAATCTACATGATAAATAGAATATTATGTCAGTGCCTTTTACTATCAAGTTTATTAGGCTCGGCACGAAAACGAAGAATGGCTCGAGCCTCGCCATTCTTCGTTTTCTAAGCCTCGCCTAATAAACTTGATAGTAAGAGGCACTGACATAATATTCTCTATTTCTCCAACAGTATCGAATAGATTGTTCTCAAACTTCATACACACATAACAACTGCTGACCTTATGTCCATTTACATCTCACATCTACCTTTGTCTCGACTAATTATTTTCCACTCTACTAGTTCTATATTCTTTCTTATTACTTGCATTTCTCACAGAGTTTCGAATAGATTGTCTCCGAACTTCAATTACACATAACAACTGATGACCTAATAGCTGAAATATATTCCGTTCAAACTTTTTAAATTGTCCTTTATAAATTAATACTAAAAAGGAGATCGCTTGAAAGTAACAAACACCAACAAGAGAGAGTCTTATTATTAGAGGAAATATAAGGTGCAACACCTCACACGCCCTATGGACCGGCTTGCACCGGCCTAAACGGTATTCTATTTTAAAGCCACATAGATTGAAATTGGCGCTGTTAAAGGACAGTTGACATTACGTGGTCCCGTTTTAATTGTTATAGCAGATATTTCGACATGAAACTTGTTTTTAACTATTTTTTTACTAAAAATGTGCGATAACCCGTTTAAGGATGTTGGCTGGGCAAGTTTTGACATCTTCAAGTCTAAACATTTTATTTTTTAAATCATAGTTTTATTTGACAACATAATTGTTTCATTTTTTCCATTCTAGTAGATATGGATATAATGTAGGATTTAAGATGGTAACATACCAAATTTTAAGCAAATGTTTTTTTTCCATATTTTTTCCGTCATTTGTGATCATTTTTTGTTGTCAACAAAATAGGGGGTATGGGTAGCTCTGAGTAGAATTTATCCTTTTGCTATAGAATAAATCAGATATTTGTTTTTCAGTAGTGGAATACGCATATAAAAGTATATCATGTCAGTATTGTGTGTACAGTATTTTACATTGAAAATGTCAAAATAACTCCAAAATGGGTGTAATTTAAAGATTTTTTAATAAAAAATCATTAGAAGCCTGGTGACCTATATATTTTTTTACTTGTTTTGAAAGAAATGTCATAGGACCTTGACATATACAAGTTTTGAAAAAAGTTGATCATTAGAACATAATTTTTTATCTTGAATTAATTTTTCGATAAAAACAAAATGTGTGGGGTACGGTCCATATATGTTTGCTTTTTAAAGTAAAAAGACGAATGAGGATTACAACTGTTTTTGTATGATTTGAAATTTATATATATATGCAATCGAAAATTAATTGTTGTTTTTCAATAAACGTAATGTTATGAAAACAATTGCGAAAATGTTCAATGACTATAATTTTCCTCTTTTTAGTGAAATTTTGAAGTTAGAAATATGTGCCTTCTTCAATGACGTCTAGTGGGAAAAAAAGTGTGGTGACCTAGCCTTTTTTTGATAATTCTGAATCTAAATTATACCAAAGAAGCTTTAAATATGAATTAAAAAAAAATCTCATCACTACGTCCTTTCCCAGCCAACCTCCTTAAAAGTACTTTTTCCATGTTTTAATTTTACAATATGCAAACTTTTTAAGCCGAATTTAAGGTTTTATTTCATACCCCAGCCATCCCGTTTTTGCTTCTTGAAGAAGGGGTTGGATGGTGTATGAAAGTTAATACTCGACCTCGTATCGGTAAGTCGTGTTGCCTTAGTAATGCATTTTGTCAAGCTTATTGGATCGAACAAAACATTGACAATCGAAATAGAGGCTTGTCAGTTGATATATATATAGGTGACTGAGGAGTCGTTGAAGAGCTCATATTGTAAGACAATGTTTTCTTGTTAGACATTCAGTGATTAAAAATCCGTCTGGGAAAATAGGATGATCTATTCCTGATATATCACATTTTACAACAAAAATATTCAAATTAATGTATCAAATGCTTTTGATTTTTTTTGTTAGGTAATTTTCCTTTCAAATAATCTCGAAAACGTGCTAAAGCGATAGCACTATTGTCAACCCTTTTTGTGTTTGTGACGTCATATGCCTTCATTCTTTATTAACATTGCCATTCATGTTTGTCCTTTAGCGTGTTTTAGGGTTTACTGTGTTCTTTGAAAGCTGCATTTCCTGTTCAACTTTTATACTTATTTCAATTACAAAGTGATGAAAATGGGAATCTGAGTGGAGAAGAATACTTAGGGCGTTACCACGTTACCATAACAATTCCGATGCACTTTCATTAAAGTTGGACTTGAATTAAAAATGTATATATAACAACAAGTACTACCTATATTTATGTTGATTATGATTTTATTAATTTAGGAAACATTTTCCACGTAACAAATATATACTAAGGTTTACGTTAACAAAAAACAAAACAAAAAAATATATACTTAATATATATAATAAGGCAACACGATTTACCATTACGTGGTTGAGTATTAAGTTATATATATCATAATCCAGTGTCCTTGTTAGACGCAATAGAGCACTTGTATAAAATAATAAACGTTGTTTATAGTCGCATATCTGTGAAAAATCCAACGCTGGAACTCAGTAGGTTTAAAGAGCTACGTCATAATATAACGCCATAATTTTCATTCAACTATCGGATGTCGTGGTGGTGTAATGGTAAGCATACTTGTCCGGAAAGCAAGAGGTCCAGGGTTCAATTCCCGGCTGCGGCACGCCGATTTTTGAAATGACAATTATTCTGAATATTTCATAATTCAGTGTCCTGGTTAGACGCAATATAGTACTTGTATATAACAAATATAGTTAAAGCTTTCTAGACCTTAGATACCAATGGATCCGGTACCCACCTCCCTGGGGGATTTTGAATGGTACACTTTTCTGAATGTGTATAGCAATTGATAAAAAAATGAAGTACGTTTGCAGTCCATTATGTGATCCGACTATTAACTTTCATATCCATCCAACTCCTTCTCCAAGAAGAGAAAACGGGGTTGGCTGGAGTATGACATGAAACCTTACTTAATTTTATTTAAAAATATATGGACAAAAGAGTATTGTGTATACTGTTTATTTTCATGCTTCGTCAAATTTCTGCATGTCCAAATAACATGTCTTGAGTCTGTTAACATCAAGGCAATATCATGAATATCTAATTTTGGTAAATATAAAAAGCGAAAAACTCTTTCACTAAGAATAAAACTACATTAATAATAAAAACAACTATACCTATTGTTGGAATTCTCGATCTTCACCGGATACCAATGAAAGATTCTTATACTCTTCATTATACGGCATTTGTCCCGGGTCAACTGAACGACTCCAAAACAAGGGATTTGGTGTCTCTCTTCACATGTCACATAAACAAGTATCAACAATGTCCCAGGGTGGATTAAGTAGCTATTATGCAGCTCCTGTACTACCATTGGGGCAAATATTATGAGTTACTTTTTTGCAAAAAAAACTGCAGTTATCGTAGACAAAGGACAGTGAAAACGACGTCACGTGTGTCCCGGAACCTATCTTTGTTTTCACATTTTTTGTTGATTAAAATATACTGGCAGTCGGCCGTTGTTCCAGACAAGAGATATGTTGCTGATCAACTTGATTAAGGTCAATTGGTTCTCTTATGTGTCAAGTATGAGATATATCTTGAGTTGACGCTATCATATCCTCTAGGTTCAAGTAGCCTTGCAACAGTTTATGGCATGCTAGTTAAGACCGTCTAAGCCAAATTGCTCGACTGCTTGGAGGCATCAGTTGAGCTACACTACACGGCGCCCTTCTGCCGATACCGTATATGTGTTTGAAAGTAATGTAACACATCAGAGCCTACCATCAGTTCCTAATAAGTTTGAAAATAGTATGAAATGAGACATTTGGAAATCGCCGAACACAATAAATACACAAAAAACTGCAGTCTCGGTTTATTTGAGACAGTTCATGAACAGGAGTGAACAATGCTAGCTACCGTTCACGCCATCTAGCCCGGGGTTGAGCAGAACTAAATATTTAAAATGTCAGCAGTACGAACACTTGAGCCATCCCGACGATGGTATGCATATGACGGTGATAATGAGTCCATTCAGTCAATTTCAATATAGTCCATGGCCTGCGGCTTATGGTCCCAGTTTATAAACGAGAAAAGAATAGGCGAAATAAACAAAATGGAAATTAGTTGGGAGCAGAGGTTACGAATCCTGCGTATCACAAGTAACAGTCAAAAGACTAAATTGAAAAGCAGACAACATATCCTAAGGGTGATTCAACAATACTCAGAACGTTAAAGGCTGGAGTAGTGGAACCACCTGAAGACTTGGCAGAACTGGTATTTGACTTCCCAAAGCACCTTGATTCGACTTTGTGATAGACACGTATGCCCCTAGATCTATCTAGTAGTTTGAATGCAAAGAGGCGAGGGGAAACTCGAACCTTCCTGCTGTCAGGGCTATAAACGAAGACCCCTCGTGATGTGAAGAGTATTATGATTAATGATGACATTAAGACACAGCAAATAGATATTATTTGTGACGAGTGGGAAACAGACAAATATGCATCAACGATTCAAAGCCGTGACATCTATTATATCTGGAGGAAAATGTTGCCGGCTACCTAAAAGCATGCCAAAACTGTCATCGATGATGATCAGGAAAACAGTGTTTCATCCTAGAAGAAATCAGACACCTGAATGATTCTACGCTGTCAATCATCGCCAACATCAGAAACTATTGTGTTACGTTCTCCTGACATGGACCTACTGATCCTGCTTGCAAAATTTGTTTCAGGAATACAACTAGATGACCTGCTAGTCACCGGGATGGATAATATAAGGAGAATGTTGAACGTAAATCAAATTGTTGAGGTGAAGCTGTCTGGTATTTTCTTTGTACAACTCAAACTACATTGCTCTCCAGGATGTGATACCAGTATAATTGTACAGAGAGGCAAGGCAGTTCCATTGAAAAGCACACCGAATCTGTGCCAGTTTTGGATTGCTGGAAAAGCATCACGAATGTTCGAATACTCTTCGGAGAGCATGGATAGGTTAGTGTGCTGCCTATGTGGTACGTATTTAATATTTAATGACCAGGCGACGATCCAGTGGTTTACTCTCCATCCACACTGAGCAAAATGCATAGCACCCACCCCTATCCTCCAAACTGGGAGGAGGCAGTAAGGTTTCACAGTAATTATTTTAACGAATTCAATCAATGATCAATTCAATGATCTTTTCAGCTTCATTTGAGGACTATACACGCTTTAGAATGAATTTTGCTTCCCGCCTTTTACTTACTTTAATAGTAACATACTAGACTAACCCCAAATGAAGGTATTTTGCAGAAAATGAAAGTAGATACAAATGTTATGTGGGTGGGTGCGGGTATCCGCCCAAAGAGTATGATAATGGACCTTTGGAAACGGCCGAATACGACACATACGAAATATTGCAGTCTCGGTTTGATTGAGACTGTTCATGAGCGGTAGTGTAATATGTTAGCTACCGCTCACGCCCTCTAGCCCCGAGTTGAGCAGAACTCAATATTAATAATAAATACTGATAAAGGTGATCCTTTGGGAGCAACAAACACAATTAAGAGAATAAAGCAGCAGACTCGGTTTTATTAAGTCTGTTCATGAGAAGTAATGAAAGAAGCAACACCTCCCACGCCCCCTAGCACCGGCTTAAGCGGTATTCTACTTCAAAGCCACCTATATTGGGCTCGTTGGTCCCTAAGGACCAGTAAAAAATAACACTAAAAAATCAATAGTACAAATTTTAACCATCCCGAAGATGGCATGCATATGACGGTGGACATGGAGTTTATTGCTTCCCTATGTCGTACAGCGTATGGTCCCAGTATCTAATAAAATTAAATGCCCCGAAGAGCGAAATAAACATAATGAAATTTAGTTGGGAGCAGCGGTTATGAAGCCTGCATATCACAAGTAACTGTCAAAAGACTAAATTAAAAAGCAGACAACCTATCCTATAAGTGGTTAAACAATACCCAGAGCCTTTAATCAGAGTTGACGTTTCAAAATGTCTCGTAAGGGAAAACAATAATCCTGGTAAAATCGTTAACCTATATACAGTGCGTTGTTAGTTATAGAATAGTTCATGGCGGGGATTTTTTTATTTCTTTATTTACACTGTCCCGTTTTATTGGGTTGACAGTAGGGTTTGTGAGGTTTGGTGCACCCTAGAACCTGGTTTAAACCTCTAGCGGTCTTTTTTGCCACTGACCGTTCCAGTGTGGTAGCCCTATTGTCAACCCTTTTGTGTTTGCGATGTCTTATTTGGCCTTTAATTCATCTTTAAATTTGTTCTTTGTTTCTCTGTGTGTGTGGTTGACTGTCTTCCTTGAATGCTGCTTTTCCTGTTCCATTTTATATCTCTATACAGTGCGTATAGATAGACATAAATATACTTGCATCGTCTGTTAATTGGCTTAAATTGGCTATATAAATAAAAATTGATCATAAACCTAAGTGTGCATAATGCAGAACCAAATAAATTCACAAAACAAGGGCACACGTAAAACACTGAGTGTGAGATATACTCCCGTGAGGAATTCCCTAACTAGGCATGGTACCCTTACGAGACATTTTGAAACTTTGATCATGTATATATAATATAAAAAAGCCTAGAAAGCCAAAGAGTAAGAACTCGATGACTTGGCAAAAGCAAGAACAACAAGAGAAAAACACGTTAATGGTACGACAAGACACGATTTAAGACAAACATCAAAGGCTATCGTCCTATAAGGATTTAGGTAGACGTCACAATCTCCGGTCATCGCACAATCAAAGAGGAAAGCATAATGGCGAACTGTAAATGCGTCAACCACTAAACATGCAGTACGTTGGAAAATGATAGGGTCATAACCTATTTTGATACACATTTTAACAAGTTTAATAAAGATTGTATGTAAGTGATTATGACCAAGGATCTTACGAAATTTGTAAATCACATCACCATAGAAGTCAGGTTGTGATAGTCCTTGTCGTGGGCCTTTTTTGCCACTGACCGTTCCAAGGCGGTAGCCTTATTGTCAATTCTTTTTTGTGTGTGATGTCTTATTTGACCTTTTATTCATCTTTAAAATTGTTCTTGTTTTCTGTGTGCGTTTGTGATTGACTGTCGTCTTTGAATACAACTTCCTGTTCGATTTTTATATCTATAGTTGGTGGGAATTTAGCTACCGTTAATTTTTGTCTGCGTTTTTAAAAAACAAACTCTTTACTTGCTTTAATGGTAACGTGCTAGACTAAACCCAAATGAAGGTATTTTGCAGATAAATGAAAGTCGTGGGTTAGTGGGAATTAGGCTACCATTTATTTTTGTCTGCTTTTTTTTTAACATAAAATAATAATAGCATTCAGACATCAGAAATGGGATGATCAGCTTCAGTATGTCGAGTAATCTTTATCACAGTTGTGCTCGTTACACAACTCCAAAATAAAATGTTATAAACGCAATATATCCGAAGGTCAAGACCAACCATTTAAAGGGGTTTGCCTCCAGAGTTGAAACACAAAATCAATAAAATGGATCTAAAAAATATTTTGAGAATACTTTATACATCTGAAATACACTATTATCTCCTAGTATGTCCGATTTAGAGAACTTTCATTGGACATAGTTGTGCATCGTCATTGCCTTCTCAAAAAAACATATCCCGTTTACACATTAATTTATATTGGGACAGCAACCTCAGAGAGGTGAGATTAAATTAAAAAAATTCAATCAGACATGCCTTTTTCAGAAAAGCTAATCGAGACGGTCAAGAGGCTCAAACTAAGCTAAATGTTTTGTACGTGTGTGCACATCATAAGATGATGATGTGAAACTACGGTGTACGGTTCTCCAGAAGTGGGGGGAAATATAACAAAAAGAAAAAGCGAGCGTCTTTTGACAAAATACGGTAAATACATATATTTCTTTTTCATGAAGCACGATGAATACATATCTGAGTAAAAAGTATCATTCCGGACTGCTATATAACAAAACGAAATTTGGTTTCTTACTTGAATTTCAAATAGGTGGTTCCACTACTCCAGTATATACTGAGGGAAAAACGTTTAGCAAGTTTTTGTTGCAGGCTGGAAATAATACATTTCTGGTTGTAAAATCAAGAAACTACTGACATAGACACAATATTTTATTAAACACACATCAATAACAGTCGAACATCTTAATGACGTAACGAATAAATGAACGTAGGAGTCAAGCCCGTAAAGTCCCAAAATGTCAGTATATCTTGTATACAGTATTATTTAATCTAAAAAACTTGATAAACATTTTCCCCCAGTTTACCCTTAGGATATGTTGCCTGCTTTTTAATTTAGTCTTTTGACTGTCACCTGTGATACGCAGGCTTTCTAAATTCCATTTTGTTTACTTCACCCATTGTTTTCTCGTTTAGGGCAAAGCGTTTTGTTAGAAACTGGGACCATACGCCGCTGGCCATGGAATGGTGTGTAAAAATCTCATTGAAGGTTCCATGTTCACCGTCGTATGAATACCATCTTCGGTACACTTTTACTACCATTCATGAACAGTCTCAATCAAACAGAGACTTTTTTGTATTGATCGTGCTCGACGATTCCTAAATGTCTCCTTTCCTACTGTTACTAAATTGACACGTGTAGTAAATATTACTGACGTTTATTTTAAGACCCGACGTCAGTTGTCAGTTTTGATTCTATTTACTCTACTGCTGGAATATCGTTTAATAGCTTAACATCAAACAGTGTCTGGGCGTCTTTGCCAAATGCAACAATTGCGGTTGTCTTTAAATTTAAGTACACAAGTAATAGACAAACCGCTTAGACAAAGTTAAGGTTTTATTTAACTGATACGCAAGTAGGTTTAAACCTGCTTAACCTCCAATGGCATTTTTGTCATTGACTGTTTCCCAGTCTTTAACTCTAGTGTCAACCATTTTATGTTTATGATATCACATACATGGTCTGTTATATGTCCTGGAAATTGTTGTTTGCATCGTATTTTGGTTGACAGCTGTCCCTCACTCATATATTTCCTGTACGACTTTTACATACATTTTCAGCAGAACTCAATATTTAAAATGTCAGTAGTACGACAAATTGAGCCATCGCGAAGATGGTATGCATATGATGTTGAACATGGAATCTTCAATGAGATATTTTCATACTATTTCATGGCCAGCGGCCTATGGTCCAAGTTTCTAACAAAATGCTTTGGCCTAAACGAGAACACAATGGGCGAAATAATGTCACCACGGTGTTTAAGACTGTCGGTGAACTGGGGATATTACATGAAGACTGGATAGTTTATGCTGAGCGTATGTATTATATTTTTGTCGATATTATATATTTCATAAGTAACAGTATAACAGTATGTGTACACATATTATTGTATATAGTTGAATTATAGAAAAGTTCCTGAAGAGAAAAGGCATCGATGTTTATTTATTTTGTTGAATTCTAGAAGAAGTCCATGTTTAATGATCACATAACCACCCAGAGTTGAATATTGCATTATAGGCACAATAGGTCCGTGTCTACTAAATAAAAAAAAAAGACTGTGATTCGTCAAAAAAATCCGAAACTAATGTTTACCAATGTAAAGTCATGGATTGGATTAAAATAATGACTGAAATAAAGCAACTTGAAAATTCTTACTCTTGAAAAAACGTAAGATTTGATACATTTGTTGTAGTTAGTTTTTAAAGTTATGACTGAAAAATGAAAGTAGGTACACGTTGACATTTGGCGGGAAAAAACTGCAAAACTGGGGGAGAGTTACTTCGGAGCCAGAAACGACTAACCTTTCATTATATTCGCTGTGAGAAAAAGTTATTCATAAAATGTCACTTGGATGTTAGTATTTAAAGTTATGACTGAAAATGAAAGTAAATACACGTTGACATTTAGCGGGAAAAAACTGCAAAACTGGGGGTGAGTCAATTCGGAGCCAGAAACGACTAACCTTTCATTGGATTCGCTGTGAGAAAAAAGTTCTGCATTAAATGTCACTTGGATGTAAGTTTGAGGCAAGGGGTGCCATATATGGCTAAGAGATATAGGGAAATCAGGGTAACCCTAAAGGCTATAATGAAGGCCTATGGGAAAATCAATGGTTGTCTGTGACCTAAACATGCATTTTATGCGTTTT
>JAWPHD010021926.1:0-26727 GCA_037043455.1 Cyrtodaria siliqua
AGGTTTCATATAAAATATATAGTAAAACGAGAAATACCATGTATAGTAAAATATATATACTCAGTTGCAGACACTTTGAAAATTTTACTTTACACACTATCCTCTTTATCAAGCGACAGTGCCTTAATGATTCAACCTATTGAAAAACATATGACAACATACTGGCAATGGTATGATAAACACTTTGGTACCAAACATTGCATATTCATTTTGGAATTTGTTAATTCTAAAAAAAATTATACAATTAAATCTTAACAAAACTCAGTGTCCACTTTGTTTTGCAACTGAGTACAGAACTATTTTATGACCTTTTACCTCCAAGTGTGACCTTTGAGGTACGTACCAGATTCTTGCGCACGACACACCTTCTCATTATGATTAACCTTTTTGTGAAGTTTCATGCAATTCCATTTGTACTTACAAAGTTATGGCTGAAACAGGATTGTTTCAAATGGACAGTGCAATTACTATATGCCTTCCTTTGGGAGCATAAAAACATGTTTTTTTTCATGCCACGCCACGGAAGTGGTGCGGGCATATAGGGTTACCCTCGTCACATCCTATGTCCCATTTTTACATTCGATTTTTCAGGCACCAAAAGCCATACAGTTTTCAAACTTCATACACACATCTATATGGCAGCAATATGTTCCAACCCGAATCAGGTCAATATAAATGAGCTTGACCTACTTTTTACACGGTTAATTTACATCAAAGTTTTTTGTTAATTCCATTTCTCCAACAACGGATGCCTTAGAGATTTCAAACTTCACAAATGTTGAGGACTACACAATGGCAATATTTTCCAATGAAAAGTGGGTCAATATGAATTACCTCGACCTACCTTTGGCACTTTGTTAATTTATATGGAAGTTTTACATTCAAGTTTTTTATTAACTCAGTTTATCAGATACCACAAGATATACAGTTTTCAAACTTCATACACACATCTGTATTACAGCAATATGTTCCTTCCCAAATCAGGTCAATTTAAATGACATTGACCTACTTTTTACACTTTAATTTATATTAAAACTTTACATTGACGTTTATTCCAGGCTCAAGGTAATCTATTGGGATAACTTTTCATCCGTCTTCGTCGACTTTTGCTTCAAATGACCTCGTCAGAATCCGCTTGACCAATTTTGACCAAACTTCACATGGAAGATCCTTAGATGAATATTTTTTAGGTTTATTAAAATTAGGTCAGCGCGACATCCAAGATGGCCACCATTACCATATATGGTCGAAACCTTAAACAAGAGGTCAATGACCTTGAAGCTCTACTGATAGATTTTGATAGCTTGATCAGCCATGGGAACCTGTGAAGTTTTAGGAAATAGTTTCAGAGAAGTAGTCGCCACAAGCTTTTCCTATTATCACTCTATCTAAAAAAAGATGGTCGCAGGCATCCATGTTTGACATAGAATCAATGAATTTTGTTTGACCAACTACATGTCATGCCAGTCATTTTAGTAAAGGTTCCAAATCAATACCACTTATGTTTTTTGATAAGTAGTTGCCATAAACAAGTATTTAAGCTGTCGCAGCCATCTTGAATTTCCGGCCAACCTGATTTTTACTTAATGGAACTAACTGGACATCAAAACCAACATTCCTGTAAAGTTTTATAAAAGTCATTTTGGTAAAGGCACCAAACCGCTTACGGTTTTAGAGAAGTAGTTGCCACAAAATTGTATTTAATAATTTTTTAGACATGGTGGCCATCTTGAATTTTGGGCCAACCTGATTTTTACTTAGGACCAACTAGACATCAAGAGCAATATTCCTATATTCCTAAATATTATGATGCAACATTATAATCTCATTCCATTTTATCCTACTCTAAAGTAAGAATATATTTTTTACCAGCTTATAAAAATGTCATAATGCTACCAAAAAGTTTAATTATAAAACTGTATCAATTAAATCCCTTACATCGTCAACCTTAGTATTTCCTCTTTTTTTTGCTCACACTGTGGAACAGAAATAGAATAACCTGTATTCAGAAATATAGCAGGTGTGTGACCAGGTCAAACACAGGTCATGTTATGCAATTTCTCCTGAGAAAATTATGTTACTATCTCAGTAGATTTGCTCTCTCAGGTCATAGTTGGAAAATCAGAATTAAAATAAAATCTTAAAATCCTACAATTTGTTTTCAGTCTTTTTCTGAGAGTCAAAATACAAGAGACTAAATCCTTACCCTTCAATGAATGTATAATGGACTGTCCTTTTTATCTGGACCAGTCCATTTGTAGTACAAAGGGGTGTTTCGATCAAATGACTGATGAGCAACAAGACAGTTAAACTCTGATCAGCCTGCAAGATGTCGTACCAGTCATTTTGGTAAAGGTTCCAAATCAATATCACTTGTTTTTTAGCTCTACTGGCCGAAGGCCAGCAGAGCTTATGGGATGCCGAGTTGTCCGTCGTCCGTCCGTCCGTCGTCCGTCCGTCCGTTGTTAACTTTTGTCTCGTTAAGACGATAGGGCCTTCATTTTTCATCCAATCTTTACCAAACTTAAACAGGTTGTTAATATCAATGAAAGCTCGGATGAGTTCGAAAACCAGCCAGATCGGCCAAGTAACAGCGGAGTTATGGCCCTTGATTTAGTTAAAAATGCTATATTGCTATATTTTGCCTCGTTAAGACGATAGGGCCTTCATTATTCAACCTATCTATACCAAACTTTACCACATTGTTAATATCAATGAAAGCTCGGACAAGTTCGAAAACCAGCCAGATCGGACCAGTAACACCAGAGTTATGACCCTTGATTTAGTTAAAAATGCTATATTTTGCCTCGTTAAGACGCTAGGGGCTTCATTGTTCATCCAATCTTTACCAAACTTTATCAGATTGTTAATATCAATGAAAGCTCGGACAAGTTCGAAAACCAGCCATATCGAAATAGTAAGAGCGGAGTTATGGCCCTTGATTTAGTTAAAAATGCTATATTTTGCCTCGTTAAGACGATAGGGGCTTCATTGTTCATCCGATCTTTATCAAACTTTATCAGATTGTTAATATCAATGAAAGCTCGAGCAAGTTCGAAAACTAGCCATATCGGACAAGTAACAGCGGAGTTATGGCCCTTGATTTAGTTAAAAATGCTATAGTTTGCCTCATTAAGACGATTGGGGCTTTATTGTTCATCCGATCTTTATCAAACTTTATCAGATTGTTAATGTCATTAAAAGCTCGAACAAGTTCGAAAACCAACCATATCGGACCAGTAACAGCGGAGTTGTGGCCCTTGATTTAGTTAAAAATGCTATATTTTGCCTCGTTAAGACGATAGGGGCTTCATTGTTCATCTGATCTTTACCAAACTTTATCAGATTGTTAATATCAATGAAAGCTCGAGCAAGTTCGAAAACTAGCCATATCGGACCAGTAACAGCGGAGTTATGGCCCTTGATTTAGTTAAAAATGCTATAGTTTGCCTCATTAAGACGATTGGGGCTTCATTGTTCATCCGATCTTTATCAAACTTTATCAGATTGTTAATATCAATGAAAGCTCGGACAAGTTTGAAAACCAAACATATCGGACCAGTAACAACTTAGTTATGGCCCTTGATTTAGTTCAAAACGCTATATTTCGCCTCGTTAAGACGAGAGGGCCTTCATTTTTCATCCGATCGTTACCAAACTTTTATTTTTTTAATTATTTTTTTAAATTAATATAATTTTTTTTTAATTTATTTTTTTTTTAATTTTTTTTTTTTTTTTTAATTTTTTTTATTTAAATTTTTAATTGTTTCTTTTTTTTTTTTTTTTAGCTCTATGTTGGACCAGTCGGACCAGTAACAGAGGAGTTATAGCTCTTGATTTAGTTAAAAATGCTATATTTTGCCTCGTTAAATGTAGGGTCTTCATTTTCATCTGATCTTTACTGAACTTTAACAGATTCTTTAGTTATGGCCCTTGATTTAGTTCAAAAGCTATTTTTTCGCGAAACTTCCAAAAAAACGTTAATGGCAGTCACTCGCTTCATTGATGTTATAAGAGCCATGTTAGCCAGTAGAGCGTCCACAGGCCCTCTTGGGCCTCTTGTTTTGAGAAGTCACCACAAAATCGCATTTTTTCAAATCTTGTTGCGGCCATCTTGAATTTCTGATCGACCTGAACTTTTGCTAGGATCAACTAGACATCAAGAGCAACGTTCCTTTGAAGTTTCATGAAAATTCGTCAGGTAGTTTCAGAGGAGTACTACACTACAAGTTTTTATTATATAACTATGTAAACAAAGATGGCCGCTGGCGGCCATATTTAATGTCGAATAAAAATAAAAATGTCAAATCAAAATAATTGGATCAACATCATGTCATGTTTATCATTTTAGAAAAAGTCCCATATCAATATCGATTATAGTTTTCAAGTAGTCACTCAAGACGTACCCCAAGGTTCTGTCTTCGGGCCAATTCTCTTTCTACTATACATAAATGACCTACTCAAAATAATTTTCGACAAGGATCAACATCATGTCATGCTGATCATTTTAGAAAAAGTCACATATCAATATCACTTATAGTTTTTCAAGTTTTAGAGTTTTCAAGAAGTAGTCACTACAAACTTGTTTTTTAAAAATCTATTTTTAGATTTGGTCGCCATCTTGGATTTCACATCAACATGAATTTTTGCTAGGTCCAACTAGACTTCATAGGCAACATTTCTGTAAAGTTTCATGAAAATCCATTCAGTAGTTTCAGAGGAGTAGTCGGACGGACAGACGGACGATGCACCACGGCATAAGCTCTACTGATCTCTGATCAATAGAGCTAAAAACCTTCTCAAGAACCGCTGGACAGATTTTGAGTTTTTCTTTTAAAATGATCGCCAATTTCTAGGCTATCAAGTATGTTCAAATGAGGTCACTTGGGTCAAAAATGGCCGTGCCCCAGGGTCCAAAGTTTGTATATTGAGATTTTAAATATTTTTCAGACATATAGGGAAAAACTTTTAAAAAATCTTCTTTTATGAAACCACAAGGCACAGAGCTCTCAATATATTACAAGTAGCATCAGCTAATGGTCCTCTACCAAATTTGTTGAAATGGTGACACTGCGGTCAAATTTGGCCCCGTCCCAGTTTTACATAGGAAAAAAAGAGATTTTTTAACCGAACTTGCACAGATTGAATAGGACCACAAGATTTCCAAGAAGCTCGATAATGGGCGTCCTCACCTCAGGTGATTGATTTAGGGCCAAGATATTTAGGGCCATCTTGGCCCTCTTGTTTGTGAAGTCAATTACTCCCATACCAAAAGCCTTACAGTATTCAAACTTCATACATCTATATGGCACCATTATGTTCCTACCAAATCAGGTCCACATAACTTGCCTTTTAATATTACCCTTAACATTTTGTTACTCCATTTTGTAAGCAACCGATAACCCTTTGGCGGGCATTCTGGTCCTCTGGACACATTTTCTAGTTATAGTTGAAAAGCAGTATAAAAATAATATAATTTGGAATAAAACTGGTTTAAACCAAAAGCAACACAAATACTGGACAAGCAGACAAACAAGAAGACATCTCTTTGTTTCACATCTTTAATTGAATTAAAATGAATGGACATCGATTGACAAATAAAAAATGATGGAAAGCATTATGTGAATATCTAGGCCTTTGTGTTTATTTTACGAACCATTAAGGCAGAGTAGTACCATATAAGGAAGAACACAATAATTTGGAAAAGCGGACTTATTTTCATCGGGAAGAAACTTTAATTCAAATCTGATGAGGTGAAATAAAATAAAATCTATCAAATTCCCGACGGAAAAACAAAATTCCAAATTTTGTTTTATCGTAGAAGGATTCGTAAAACAAATCATAAAGGCTCAATGACACATATTTAAGTTTTTGTTCCTGTGTATAGTGTAACGACAAATATGAGTTATAGAATTCACCGTATGCATTCAATTTGGTATAAATCTGGCAAACGAAAACTGTAAAAACAACATCTGGTCGAGGAAGCATGCAGCTTCTGATGAATTAGCAAAAATAAGTATTGCGTAAAATATACTAAATTGTGAATACATTGAACGGAAAATGACCAATGGTTTCACAGCCACACCTATATATGGCATCATGTAATGAATAATTTGTCAAGTTGCATCCAGCCGCTAATTTGATTTCACACATCTTGACCACGTACTGTCAACAGAATACCAAATGACTGTTTAGCGAGTGTACCGTATCACATTCCCTTCAGTCTCGTCTCCACTGCTATACGATAACAAGTAATAAATGTCAACTGTTATGAAAGGTGTTTGCCAGGAGAGAGAGAATACAATACAGAATATAGACTGGTTTCTAGGATTGGTCTGCTCTTGGTGCAGAACGGTCTCTCGGTTATGTATTCAATTTTGTATACCATACTAGAAATCTCTGTAGCCATATTGTCAACAGGTCAATGAGGATGTTAATTGCTGTCAAGTAACGTATTTACCACGATATTTAATTGTGCTATTATACCTATAACATTATGACAGTCAAATGTTACTTGGTGGTATGCAAAATAAAACTTGTTTAAATGAATTAGTTAAAATTATGACATGATTCCATAGTAATATTTAAATAAACAAAACCAGTTAACCATGGTCACTGTAGCAAAATTTGTGTTTAAGTTTATGAAAATCTGACATCCCTATTCTGTAATATGACAGAAAAGGGAGGTAATCACAATAGTTCAAGATTCTGCTGGCTATTGTCTGAGAATTATAAAAGCAGTTATATCATTCCTGCATTCTAACGAGTTCCTGGTAATTAGAGAATAGCATTTGCAGTAAAACTGATCGATTGTAAAGCTACCCACCCCATTCCGATATAAATGTGTCATCTTCTCGACAATCGAAAAGCAGCATTACAAAATATGAAACAGTTAAAACACCACAGCTTACAAAGCTTCTCAATTTATTCACATTCCAATATTTATCATTAAAAATACTTTCATGTAGACGAGTTGGAATTCTATAGACGACACATTAGTAACAATTCTAATGCTACTTAGTATGTTGGCAACACCCGACAATCACTACAATACAAAAGATGATGAAGACGATGATGAGCCCCGATGATGACGATGAAGATGATCCCAATGTTACATATAGCCGCCTATGTTAATTCTTAAGTATCTTGGAGATAACAGTTTTCCGTCGGAACATGATGCACGATTGATAGTCCCACAGCTTTTGCTTTTCTTCTTCACGTAAACGACACGGAGACAACACATAGTTTTTACTGATGGATACCATTTGTCTTAAAAGTTCTTCATGGAAGTCAAATGAACTCGGAGCTTCTGGTGAAGGTTATTTACATGTGTTCATGTTACTACAGAAAATCCGCCTCACTTTTAATATCTTTCTGCAGCAAGTTTCTTCACACTGAAATGAGAGAACAATTCTCAATTTTGTATTTTGCCAGAAATTCATATACACAACTTTATGCTTCACAATTTACTGCCAGCATAGTTCTTAAACTGAAATGACAGAAGAACATTTCATAAATTCTGCATTTACATTACAGAAATACATACAAACAACTTTATGCTTCACGATTTACTGCCAGTCTACTTCTTTAATAAAACTGAAATAATGGAAAAACACTAATAAATTATGCATTTAAGTTACAGAAATAAAAGTAAACAGATCTTAGTTTCACAATTGCTTGGGGCAGCACAGATAAGGTAATCACTGTGAAGAAATACTAAACAACGGTATAGTGACAAATCGATAGATGGAAAGAACATGCCAAAGGCTCATTCATTCCACAGAAAAGACACTTCATGGGGTTCACATTGCATGACAGAAGACCATAATAAATTTTATTTAATAGATGGCGTTGTAATGAGCATCAAAGCGCACAGAACAAACAAAATGTGGTCGAAAATCAGATTTAAAATGTTTTAAATTGATATAAACTATATTAGCATTAATGTGGCAAAAAGTAGAAAGTAGATATCAAGTACACAAGCTGCATACTGGTGTTGCTTGTCTGAATTCGAGTACAAGTTGGTTTGCACTGCGACAATGATGATGGTCCATCTAGACAGTTTATTATGCGGTTACACATGTATTGTGGATTGTACATCATATTACTGTAGATCATCCGTGCATGTATTCCCCACAATAAGTACATCTGCCTCCTGGTAAACCTTTTGCGTTTGGTGTAAAACCCCATTCAACTCGACTCCCACTCCTTCGGGGTTGCGGCCCAGGTAGCTCTGTGGATAAGGAAGGCCTTGCTGTTAAGAACTTCATTCCTCAGCCCCTAGTTGGTTCACTCCATTGCGGAGGCATGTCCGACGGAAAACTTTGTCCTTCATCTCATCTCCCTCCGAGGCTGGAGTTCTAATATAACATTTGTAATGGGACATAACTCCACCAATTTCATTAAATCTCCCCCTTGATGCAAGTTACAGCATAAAGATGACTCGGCATTTATGCAATGTTCCATAGCAACTAGGCTGCATTCCATAGCTGTGTTATATAGTCAAATTACTAGCAGGGATATATTCCATAGCTGTTATATAGTATATTACTAGCAGGATTATCTATGTATGTATATATATATATGGTAAGATGGGTTAGTAAAGCTGCAAGGACCACAAGCAATGTGGAAGATTGTGTTTTATTGTTCCATATTTCACAACAACAAAATCACAAGTCTTCCATACCACAAGTAGAATAGTTAATAAAGCATTTCCATCCACCAAGTGGAAAAGTTTAAGCATTCCATCCACCAAGTGGAAAAGTTTAAGCATTCCATCCACCAAGTGGAAAAGTTAAAGCATTCAGCATTCCATCCACAAGTGGAAAAGTTAAAGCGTTCCATCCACCAATTATAGAAGTTAATAAAGCATTTTGATCCACCAATTGGAAAGTGAATAAAATGTTACCATCCACCAAACAGAAGTGAATAAAGCATTTCCATACACTTAGTATTATGCTCCCATGCAGCGAGCCAGATGTTCATATCTAGAATTCCATTCTCCAAATGAATGAAATGTTTCCCATCACTGCGTTTATAAGGAAAGAAATGCTGCTATTCATCAAGTTAAAGCTATGTAGACAATCACAATGCCCAAGTTTATTTAGAATTAAAATATGTTTCCTGCATTTGAAGGAAGACAAGTCAGAAGGTAGGTTTACTGTCTGCAATTTAAAAGAAGCATTTCCAAGAACTCTGCCCTAGCTTTCCTTGAAAGAAGCGTATTTTAGAGTCGATGAAATAAAATATTCCAATACCTGTGTTCCATGTTAATTTCTAATGAAGCATGCTACATGCAGGTCAATGCTACCATAAGTTCCTTATACCTAGGAACAGTATGTCCTGAAGCTTAACTATTTCTTGAAGTAGACAAGTTAATATGTTCTGCTGCTATGTGACCACAACGTACTGAAGTCCAGTAACGCATTCCTTTGTAAATGTAAGATGTGAGCAGCCCCCACCCTCCCTTCAACAACAACATCGCTAACCATGCTGTTTTATATCGCTTTGATCAGATGCGCGAGTTGTCTCCATCCACACGCTAACAGTTATAATCCACCCGACTCACAGATGGCGAGATGCTTTCAGTAAGAATTCCTCAATGATCGTAGCTAACACACACTTCTATTCATCAGTTTATACCCAGAATGACAAGTTATGGATGGAAAGATCTTCTTCCAGCAAGTTGTATGTAAAACATGAAATATACCAGAGGAATGTTATACTGCATGTTTATCAAAGGGAAGTTTAACATTGTTAGAATCAAACTACATGTACTATGATTTGTAGTTATTAATAGCTATCTGATGTAGCGGCATTAATTATCAGCACCGATATCTATTAACTCTATCATCATGCAATTAGTATCTACTGTTAATTTATTCATGCTCTGACAAGATACAAATAAATCATGCATTGCAAATCCAAGTGTTTCACGCAGTTCATTCTGACAGCAACTCGTTTCACTGCTGAATTATCATTCCAATCTTTTCAGCAAAAATTGGACGTTAATTATTAATGAACCTGGGTTCGCAAATGTAGAGGATTTTAAATGATCAATTATGACTACCCTTTCAGCACACCTTTTCATTCCGCTTGTTAAATTATTAATTTCTTTGTTCCACACATGCCACTGGGAGGATTCAGTCACATTTTTTATTTGCGTGTTGCTTATAACATTCACTCTTAATCTACAACAGTTCATGCCTCCTGGCCAACCATCTCATCGATATAACTGTTTTGGGACAGAGTATGTTTTTATCACCAGCATCATCAGAGCCAGTAGGTAGCTCAATGTTGTTGCTATATTAAATATTTACTCTAAAACAGAAGTATTAAAATTTCATATATAAACAAAATACCACCACCAGTGTTTTACTTTGATATACAAACCATAACCTATTTACAGAAAATCGAAAGTTCTTTGATTTTGTTTTGTTTGTTCATGCAATGCAAAACTCCATGTAATTCTAAAATATGAGAACAGATCTATACGGGTAAAAGACATTAGAAAGAACAGTACAATAACACACGAAATACTGAAACGGAAGATACATAATTATTTGTTTTCGTTCTATTTTACATAGCACAGATTCACAAAATGCATCACCCAGCTACTTAAATATACAGTAGTATGTTCCTGTGGATTCTTCATGAAATTAAAAGACATTTCATTTTTCTTATCAGGTCCTGTGATAAATTACAGCAAAAACAACTGTGTGGTGTGTGTGTGTGGTGTGTGTGTGGTGTGGTGTGTGCGTGCGGCATGTGTTTGACAATTAATTTTTTTATCTGAAAAAAGAAATTTCATAAATTTGCATCATATCTGAAAATAGAGTATTTCTTGTAAATGGTACTCAAGCCTTCTTTTTCTGAATCAAGGGAAGCAGCCTTTAGCCTTTTTTGATAGGTAATGGTCATATTTTTATATTTTTTTTATTGGGAGGAGAAGTGGGCACTTTCTTAGGCACTTCTGCGTTCAACTTTTGACAAATTTACGACCTGATTCGAGGAACTTTGGATTTGCTCAGAATCACATGATGCGGGAACCATCATATTGTTTTGATAGAGAAGATGACACACTTACATTGCTATGATCACCTGCCGATTGTTTAGGAAAGAAGTCAATGATGTATTTTTTCTTTTTGCGTCTGATTAACATATTGTTTCTTGTAGCTTCTCCAATTGTGCGACTTGTTTGTTGTTTGCTGTAATTTGGTCGAGACAAAACCGAGTTCGGTTTGTACACAGTTACGGTAGGTAACATTCCACTAATTGACGGTCACGCTGATGCCAAGTATCTGACATAGTGCTGCACTCGAGTAACCTGGTCGAAAATGCTCTGCCGTAAAGTTAAAACCGAAAGAAGAAATCTAGAGGAAATATCATGCTTATTTTGCGAGGGGAAGAAACCGTTTTAAACGGCATCTGTTATATAAAGAGAAAAAGGGCCGGTATTTTACAATGAATACAAGACCTTTTAATCTTCGGTAAATTATTACCAGCATATATTAAAGCGCCTGGGAACTTCTCTTTTAAAATCTGTATTAAAATAAAACTGAATTTTCTAAATAAGACAAAGTGTGTAAACCAGCTATACTGAATGAAGAGTAGAATATAACTACATACAGATGAAACTTGTAGAATGCGCCCGC
Organism: Cyrtodaria siliqua; assembly: GCA_037043455.1. Lineage (NCBI taxonomy): Eukaryota > Metazoa > Mollusca > Bivalvia > Adapedonta > Hiatellidae > Cyrtodaria > Cyrtodaria siliqua. Next base: position 11,655 of record JAWPHD010021926.1, read on the forward strand.
CCACAAAATCATCACTGCATTTTTTGTGGAAAAAATAAGTAGGTGCACGCACATTAAGCCTAAACTTGTGTGTTTGTGTGGGTTTATTAAACATTTTCCAATCATACATACTTTTTTTGGCATTTAATAGGCATAACGTGCAGTTCGCCTCATCCAAAAAAACACGTGGAAACATGTCAATAAATCATCACAATAAACGTTTAGACTGCTGAATGTTGAAAAATGTGACTAACCACTTGTATCAGTAATATCATATACTGTGGAATCGACATTTCAGTCAAGTTGTTCAAAAGTGAGCTTCTAAATAAACAGTCAAGTATATTATATAGAGATTTTTATTTTATTTTTCTCCCGTTTCTTCATTCAGAACTACACAGGGGATGGGGTCTACAATATAGCACTCCATGTAGATACTTACACGAGCCTAATAATAATTTTTAGCACGTGCTCCAGCTTGAAGATCCCGTGCACTAAAATATCAAGCGGAAAAATAGAAAAATAATTTCAAACTACAGGTTCATTAATACAGAAAAAAGGTGCATAATTTTATTTTTCTTCTCTTGCCTAGCTGGTTTACACACTTGCATGAGTCTTTATCATATAAACTATTGAATATCATTGAAATATCTTCTGACAGGCTGCTTTATATCAAGTTACATCGTATCTGTGTTCTACCCTGAAATCCATCAATCATAAATGTTGTCAAACCTTTGTCAGCCTATCTCTAAAGACAGTAATTGGCTACCTCAACACTAGCAGCATATCTCTAAAGACTACAATTGGCTACCTCAACACTTGCAGCTTATCATCTAAAGACCGTAATTGGCTACCTAAACTCCAGCAGCATATCTCTAGACTAACTGGCTACCTCAACTCCAGGAGCATATCTCTAAAGACACTAATTGGCTGCATCAACACTTGCCGCATATCTCTAATGACAGTAACTGACTACCTCAACTCTGGGAGCTTATCTCGAACAAAAGTAATTGGTTACCTCAACTCTAGCAGCTTATCTCAGCTTATCTCTAGACTTAATTGACTACCTCAACACTAGCAGCATATCTCTAAAGACAGTAATTGGCTACCTCAACACTTGCAGCATATCTCTAAAGACTGTAATTGGCTACCTAAACCCACTAGCAACATATCTCTATTAACATCAACACTAGCAACATATCTTTTATCAACATCAACACTAGCAACATATCTCTATCAACATCAACACTAGCAACATATATCTATCAACATCAACACTAACAACATATCTCTTATCAACATCAACACTAGCAACATATCTCTTATCAACATCAACACTAGCAGCATATCTCTTATCAACATCAACACTAGCAACATATCTCTATCAACATCAACACTAGCAACATATCTCTTATCAACATCAACACTAGCAACATATCTCTTATCAACATCAACACTAGCAACATATCTCTTATCAACATCAACACTAGCAACATATCTCTTATCAACATCAACACTAGCAACATATCTCTTATCAACATCAACACTAGCAACATATCTCTTATCAACATCAACACTAGCAACATATCTCTTATCAACATAAGCAACTTATCTCTTATCAACATCAACACTAGCAACATATCTCTTATCAACATCAACACTAGCAACATATCTCTTATCAACACTAGCAACATATCTCTTATCAACATAAGCAACTTATCTCTTATCAACATCAACACTAGCAACATATCTCTTATCAACATCAACACTAGCAACATATCTCTTATCAACACTAGCAACATATCTCTTATCAACATCAACACTAGCAACATATCTCTTATCAACATCAACACTAGCAACATATCTCTTATCAACATCAACACTAGCAACATATCTCTTATCAACATCAACACTAGCAACATATCTCTTATCAACATAAGCAACTTATCTCTTATCAACATCAACACTAGCAACATATCTCTTATCAACATCAACACTAGCAACATATCTCTTATCAACACTAGCAACATATCTCTTATCAACATCAACACTAGCAACATATCTCTTATCAACATCAACACTAGCAACATATCTCTTATCAACATCAACACTAGCAACGTATCTCTTATCAACATCAACACTAGCAACATATCTCTTAGCAACATATCTCTTATCAACATCAACACTAGCAGCACTTGATCACATTACCGCTGCTTCTACACCTGTACAAAGTCTCATCCCCACTCACCTCATTTGTAGAAGGTACTGTGCGTTCTGTATTTGTTCCTCGGACCCAGAGATGGTGATGATTCGGTCGTTTGAGCCAGGTAGGGCCTCGTCAATGACGATCTGTGCCTCTGATTGGCGGCGGATCTCCATGATCCTGGCACCAGCTTTACCAATGATTGCTCCTGCCATCTGCAAACACACATTACATGTCAACATTATGCATCTAGAAACACACTGTACACCAGACAAAAATTTAAATGTTTGCATTATATGCCAAAAATATTTTTCTGCATTACACACCTAGACACACAATGACATATAATGCAGACATGTGTATCAGTGGTGAAACAATCAGCAAACTTTAACTGGATGCGACAGACAAAAATGCACTGAATTTAAACTTGGAAGGGATGGTGAGTGTACTACTTTTTCTGTCTGGCTGGTATGACACTTACATCTTTAGGAATGGTGACTTGTGTACTGGTGGCCGGTTCCCCGCCAAACATGACTCCTTGGTTGCCCATACCGCCCATGTTATCTTCCATGAAGCCCATGTTGTCACCGAAGCCTCCACCTCCTCCTCCGCCACCGCTGCCAAAACCTCCCTGGTTCATGTTGCCGCCTCTACAAAAAGACACATGAATATTACGATAATATACATTTAAAGACATTTTAGATGTTCTACCTTTAATACATAATTTCATTTTCCATATTAATCGAATGCTGGTACTGATTTGCTCAAATTCTTCCCTTATTAAAAGATCTCCAATGATACCCATCGTATTAAAATGTATTTCTTTGTATATATGTGAACAACAACAAGCAGTCAAGCTGAACTTACCCCATGCCCATGCCACCTCCTCTGCCCATGCCTCCTCCCATTCCACCGCCCATGCCGCCTCCAGCGCCGCCCAACAGGCTTTGGCCACCGCCTCCCATACCTCCACCACCCATACCCCCGCGACTTCCGAAGTTGCCACCTCCCATTCCACCACGACCGCCGCTACCTCCACCAAAGCCGCCTCCACCCATACCACCACCACCACCACCACCACCACCACCACCTCCTCGGCCACCTCCGAAGTTGCCACCACCCAATCCACCTCCCATACCACCACCTCGACCTCCACGAGCTCCCATGCCGCCTTGACGACCTCCCAAGTTATCGCCCATACCACCGCTCAAGTTGCGTCCACCGCCACCACTGAATAAAACAACATATATATATGTGTACAGGTCAATTTATACCTTCACAGAATTGGACAACAATGCTGAAGAAGCTTACGAATTTAAGCACCTGATTCTGGCTAAGTTGACGGAAATTGGAAGGTATTTAGTAATCAATGGTTGATTGACACGTAAGATGGTTATTTGAAGCAGAACTCGGAGAAAAATATTGGGATAACAATATCCGACATATTGAAGTTACTTTTTACTATGAAACAACCGAGATGTAATTGTTATAAAATATCATTATCATATATATAAGTCATATCTAAGCAAAAGACATGTAGTTGTGACTTACCCTCGTCCTCCACCACCGCCCATACGGTTGCCACCTCCTCCAAAGCCACCACCTCCCATGCCTCCTCCACCACCACCACCGCGACCACCTCTACCGCCCTTTCCACCACCACGCATACCATCAGCCATGGTGTAGCCACCATACTCTTGGGCGAAATATTCATCAAAGTTGTTGGGGTCGTAGTTGTTGGAAGGTCCTTTGGGTGGGGCCTGAGGATGATATTGTAAACACATTATTGGGCAGAACAAGACAGCTGTATCAAATTCAAGTTTACAATACCAAGGATATTTTTTCTTTTTTTAAAGCCATGTTTAAATAAATGTTGGTAAGAAAACTTCATGTTTTATTTTATTTTTTAATACTCTTCAAAACTGATGGTCCGTCGTGCTATAAACTTGGTAACAAATAGTGTGACCCACACCACCCCAACACTTACTTAAAATCCACAAAAGCTAGACAGATCCAGCTATACCCAATCAATTTACAGAACCCAAGAATGTCTACTTACACCCTCAAGGAGTTCGTAGATTGTGTCTATACAGTTGACGACCGCTTCCGGTTTACCAGCGATGGCCACCACTCTCTCCGTGGAGTTGGGACAACATTGGGAGTACACCTTGATGTTGGTTCCTGTTTTCTGTATATAAGAAACATGTATTGTTATATTCCGTAAATTCATCACAAGCATTTGAGTGGTAACACACCGTACAGACCTGTAGTCCACAGACTTGCATTAGATTTAAAATATTCCAGCGATTTTGCTACAATGCTAGTCTTCTTTCTCAGGCAATATCATGAAAATATTTACAACAATTGGGAGTTATCTTCAACAAATGCCAAGTTATGAGGACCAGTTATTCAAGAAGGAATAGAGGAAATTGTCAAACCGAGAGCTAGGCGCTCATAATTTCTCAACATAGGCTTGTATCTATAGCACTATTCAGCTGTTAATGTGCATGCCATGTTGATGCAGTGGTGCCGAGGCTGGCTTGATAGCTCTTTTAGATTTAAGGACAAATTTGTATTTTAACACTTATAATCACAAAGTTCAAGACAGCAATCACACCTAAATCTGAGATTTACTAAACTACTTATGCTGAATCATAAACTATATTAAATTTGCAGCAAAGCAAAACCTTTCCTTAGATCTTGACTACACACCTCTCTAAGTTCCTTGATCTTGAATCCAGCACGTCCGATGATGCAGCCGGCCTGACTCTGGTGGACTAACATTCGAATCTCACACTGGAAGTCGTTACCTTTCATGCTCTGATACTGAACAAACATTAAACAGTAAAAAAAACATGCCGAGTTTATACACAGAATGACGATTACAGGTGAACAAACTTGAAACATGGAGTTAAACAATACTTCACGTCGTCTACAATTATTTTCTCAAAATGAACATTCTATTGAGTTTATAACCCCTAAAAAGTATCATGCACTGAGGTAAAGATATTGTTTTTGATTTCTAAAAACATGTCTTTAACATGAATTAGTCATTTAAACTTTAAAATGACAGCATAAATTCTCCTATCAATTTATTACTTTAAGAAGGATGTAAAACTAGATTTTTGTGCATGTAAAAATTAATCTTAAAGAGATTACCGACGAGATAGGTTGACATATAAAAAGGCTAGCCTCTTACTCACAAAAAGAGGCTTCTCATTTAATAGCAGAATAAGAAACAAGTTCACGACCAAAGGAAATACAACCATTCAAGGATAGACATCCTGTTACAATGAAATTATAAACCGCTTTATAACCGAATATCATTATCTCACACATTTCCCTATCCCCTTGCCAGGAACTACTAATTTGCTTTCATCTTCCATTTTCATGGAAATGTGACGCTATTCACAAAGAACTGATTATTTGTTGGAAAACTAGGAGAGACACACGTTATGGCAACATGCAAAGGAACCATGGAAGGCTACAGCTACAGGAAAGCACAATTGAAATTGAACACCCACAGATGCAAAATTTATTTAAAGGATCTATTTTAGAAAATAGGGTTCACCCCTAGAGGTTTATTGAACTGCCTTCCTGGGGTCCCGGGTAACCCCTAGATGTTTATTGAACTGCCTTCCTGGGGTCCCGGGTATATTTTAATGGAAAAGCACTCATATTGTGCCTAGTTGCAGCCAAAAGAATTGAATTGGGTTTTACGGCGCACCAACACATGAAAGTTTATATGGCACCTATGCCAGGCTCATCCTCCATTTACATAAAGATAAAATATTGAGAATGGGCCTAGAACCTTCTAACCGGCAAAACTGCAGAGCTGTTGCAAATTCTATAATAGACGCTCCATTTACAATGAAGCCACATTTCCCCGTTTGCATATGCGGTCATGACCTTAAAGGAGCATGATAAAAAATAAAACATGAAAAGGGGTCCTAACCCTCTGCCTCTAGCGGGATTTGCAGTGGTTGTATTCTACTCTGGTAACCACACGTGCAGCAGCCAAAAGCGTTCTTTTACAGATATAGGTCTTGCTTTCCAAATGATTTTTTTTAATATCAATTTTGTAAGAAGCTCCGATATCTGAATGGTAGGTATTCTTTCCCGATTTACTATATTCTGTCGCAGTTTCCACCTGCCAAAAAATAAACAGCTCAGCCTGACTGTTATTTCACACCACAGAAGTTCTTGTAAATCCATCCTGACTGTAGAATGGCAAAATTCACAAAACAGACAAAAAGTATGTTGAGATAAGGATATTCGAGCATGTCACATCTCTGTACGTCTGTATCTCACCTCTCCACTGAACTTGTCTGGCCTACTCACCTCCTCTAGGGTTGGGATGACATCCAGTAGGCAGTCAAGACACGTACCAAGCTCAGCGCTGATCGTCAAGATTCTACAGGGATACAGACAAACTGTTGTTTACTACAATGTCAAACAGTGTTTTACAATGGGAATTCAACATGTGCAGGATTATTTTAAGTCTGACAAGAAGGAATCTGGACCCAGATGGGAAAATAACATTAATTTTTTAGTGTTCTTCATTTTTTTCATTTATGAATTCGGATTCTGGAATTAATATTGTTGTGCAAGAAGTGAGAGAAGGCATAGTTATTTTTCTAATTTTAAATTGGAAAATCAGATAAAATGTTGGAAGTTGGAAAAGGCAAAATTAAGACAGATTGTGTTTTCTACTTGCATGAATCGACCAAACATTCTTTATTGGTTGCAATGGAATGAAGGTTACAAAAAAAGAAACAAAATACATCAGTATACTGGGGTATCCGTGTTGTATTGAGATGTTTTTAAATACAAATTGTCAAAGCAGCATTTTTCGGTTTCAGATGGAATTTAAGACTTCAACAAACATGCAATTCCATATACTGTATTGGAATTTTGGGCCACAACACATTTTTTTCTTGGAATTTGGAATTTGGTATCTTTTCAAGAATTTGGACCCGGGCATAAAGGCAAGCCCTGGGGAAATGGCCGAGAACCCCATTCCAGGAAAAGGATTTTCTGGTCAATTTGGATGAAAAGGTCACAAGAGTTCAAAAATATTTTCTTACACTTTGGCCACACAATGCGACACCGAGAGCTGCTTAAATATATTTGGATTTTTGGATTCTCCCCCAGCCCCACTAAAGGTGCAAATTTCAACACAACAGTATACTGGGTTTTAACAAATAAATGATTATAATATGCAATAGTCTAGAGGTATACGGGAGATTATGTTACCGTTCTGGGCCGTCGCTATCGGGAACTGTTACACTCGCTTTGTACTGCATCGTGGACCGTGGAGGACATCCGTGGACAATTTGGTCATTTCAGGGTCAAGATCGTATCCGTGGGGATTTCATTCAAGGTCAAGGTCGTTTGGTGTTTTTAGATGGCGGGGCATGGAGATATGGGGAGGAAAAGTGGGAAACAAAACTTTAGCAAAAGTACAGATTATGCAAAATATAATCTTATCAAATAATATTACAAAATTAGGCATTTGACTGATGTCTTGAATGGGCTCAGTATCAATTCATTCATCAAATCGAATAAAATCCCCACCATTAATATAATCTGGAATTTTGTTTTAAAATTGCATGATATTAATAAAAGACTTTATATAGGATGTTAAAGATCTATTTAAACCAAACGTATAGAATTCATAAGTGAAATTTCCATCAGAATTAACAATAATATCATGCTCAAACTTCTGACGAGTTATTTTTGTACACTGGTTGGTGTTTAGCCAATCATTTCCAATTATGCAGAGCAATCTTAAAATTATATGGTAATGAAAATACTGACATCAAACAAGACCTCATGTAGCAGTCATTTGATGTTTAGAAGTCTTAATTATCCCTGGCCACCTCCAAGACATCTAGTAATAGGAAACAAGACAACGCAACCACACGCATATTTCCGTTCTTAGTTATAGATTTTACTGTTGTAACGCAAAAAAAAACATGGCTATTTTAACGTCATCCCCAATAGTCATGGAAACTGGGTTGTGTGAACCTTCATATTACATACTAATACCACGCTGGACAGACCTTTTTGGAAAATGACTGGGAAGACAAAAGCAATGATTAGTATGTCACATTCAATAAGTGTACGGCAGTCTTGAATGACAAAGGTCACTTCTGATACAACAAAAGTGGACGATGTGCATATCTCAAAACACTTGGCACATGACTCATTCAAACCTACACTGGCCGGAGGTCTGACGTACTGTACCAAGCGGCAGTAGCCATAAAGGGAAAACTCCGGGCACTGTGTCACATGACAAGACCTTTGGACAAAAACATAAATAGATAAGACGAAACCTTCGGTGCTCTTAGTACGACGTTACGGGTCTACAGGGTTTGACATTAGCAACAGCAACATATTGGTAAACATATACCGTATTTGTCTAAGTGGCCCCTGCAAGATTTTCAAGTTATGTCATGCAGTCTCTTTTTATTGCCTATAAGTCTAAATTCATAAAAACTTTACCTTTGTTTTAGAACTATTTCAGTGCCCTGCGCCTCTAGGGACAAATATGGTTTTTATGTTAGACCAAGAGCTTTTTTAAAAATGCTTTTGAGAGCAACTACCAAAGCTGCTTTCCATGTGCAATTTCAATGTTAATGTCAAACCCTGGACAATTGTTTCCATAGTAACTGCATTATAAGAAAATGTATTAGTCGCATTGTACGGATGCATGTAAATGTTTAGTTAAGTATTTGCGCTTCTCAAAAGAGCACTATTAAGACAATCCTGAAATAACAAAATGAGGATTATTCTGATGTGGCATAGAAAATTATTTCACACTAAAAATCAATGGGAACTATTTAGTGACAAGCTGATATTATCAATGAACTAACAGGAATTATTCAAAAACGCAGAGATTCCACAATGAACTTAAAAGCCCTTTACTTGAGGTGTTTGGAAACACTAGCTATGTCGAAGATGTCCTTGTAACTAAATTAGAAGGCATTAATAGATTGTTTAATGACTAACTTTAAGCAATGCCTAGAGCTCATGTTCTGAAGGTTTTATTCAAATATTTTATCATCCATATTGTTTACACACCATCAATGACCTTTCCCAAAACTTTGTCATTATTCATGTATAACTTTATCAATGACCCTTACCAAGAATGTTTTGCCGTAAATGTACTTTGTTTTATTAATGACCCTTCTCCAGATTGTGTCACCATGCATGCATCACTTTATCAATGACCCTTTCAATATCTTCTTGATCAATGATCTGATCCATCTTTGTACTTTCCGATGATCTTTCTCAAGATATTGTCATGATTTTAAGTTTTAACTTTCTCAATGACCCTTCCTAATACCATGTCATTCATGTTTTTCTTTATCAATCGCACTATCCAAGTTTTTGTTATCTTCACCCTTTATCAAGAGACCCGTTTCCAACTGTGTGTCATCTTTCACAGGTATCTTAATCGAGGACTTCCTCAGATCTTTCACAGGAAACTTTATCGATGACCCTTCCTCCTTCACACTGTGACTGCAGGTTTGTGTAACCAGAGACAATAGCGCCTAGTTGGTGGTTAATTACCATTATTGCGCTTAATGAGGTCCGTGGGTAAGTCTAAACCACAGATGTGAGTGTTTTTCTAACAGTAATCAGTAATTTTCCAACATTGAAGACTAAAAAAGGAAACGGCATCATGTTTCAAACACGATCTTGCTAGAATTACAGCCAGTGTAATTAATACTAGAATAATGATATCTGCTGAATGAAGATAATTTCGAATTACTGATCTACTCCTTCATAATTGTATGCAACACAGGTAATATTTTAAGCAAAATGGAAGAACTAATACCCTGAATTATCCTGAAATACTAATTAACTTCTTGTTAAGCTGGTTAAAGGATAAATACAGCATTTTACGCTAAAATATCGTTCACAGGAAGTCTGCACTTTAACAGTTCCATATTAAACATAAGGCAGAGGACAAGATAAGAAATACTCACGTCTGAGCGCAGGCGTTTTATGTTGGCCCCACCCTTTCCAATGATGGCTCCGGCATTCTGAAAACAAACAATTTCTCGTCAGTCTGGTTCTCTTCTTTATTTGTTTAATTAGAATTAAGTCCTCCACTATAATGTGCTTGCTTTTTTCCACATACTTCCTTCTAACAGAAATTTACTGTTTTACTGTAACCAATAGGGATATATCTGGGCTGAAGCTCAATGACGTCTCACTGTGTAAACCTCTCAATACGATGTCCGACATAATAAACCTATACTTCAAATTATTTCTAGCCCATTTTTTTTAAGATAAAAAATTATCTGAATTTATAGATGTGTTCACATAAAAAGGTTTGTTCTAGTTGAAGAAAGGCATGTTTGTATAAAATGTTTAAGAGTAACTTAGCAAACTTCTTTTTTCTGTAAAAATACTCCAGAAGCACAACCACTTTTACACGGATTGGCTTTTAGCACGCTGTCAGCATATTTCTTTGCACACCCTGTTTGCATATTACAAGTTTTCAATTCCTGCATTATTCACTGCTGTACGTACCTTACTCTGAAGGAGCACGCGGAGGTCGACACGGTTGCCCTCGCCTCGTTGCCGCTTCCTGCCCTCCTGATAGTCTGCGTCTCCATCGTCATGCTCGCGCTTCTGACCATCTGAAAATACACAAACACCATTTGTTCTTACTTGTAAGCCATTAGACACAACTTCACGAAACTTATTCACACCAAAGTTTACATCTAGGTATTAATGTTTGATAAAAAGCTTATACTGAAGCCAAATGCTGTTATTAGACTACAAATGCTGTTTATTAGACTGCAAATGCTGTTTATTAGACTACAAATGCTGTTTATTAGACTACAAATGCTGTTTATTAGACTGCAAATGCTGTTTTTTTGACTGCAAACGCTGTTTATTTGACTACAAACGCTGTTTATTAGACTACAAATTATGTTCTACTACGCTGCCATAGTTTATGATTAATTACTACTCAGCATGTTCTTATTTACGGTTTTATCCAATTTCCACTTGGCATTTGCTAGTTTCTGACCAAAATGTTTTGTTTTGATTCCCACATACTTCTAACAGAAATTTACTTGTTTTACTGTAACCAATAGGAATATATCTGGGCTAAAGCTCAATGCAACACACTGTGTTAACTTATCCATACGATGGCCGACATAATAAACCTATACTTCTGTATATGTACCGTGTAAGTAATGAACTGTTTGTCCGAAATCATAAAATCGAGCACATACCGTTCTCATTTTCCAAGAAAAACATAAATCTTAATGTCTAAAATTAAAGAGATGCACGATTCACATCTGTCAATTCACCATATTTTTTTTTTTTGTATTTTGAAGAGTTTCATAACAGGAAGTACTGATTAAAACTGTATATGATACTGCACCAACTCATTTCAAATAAAATCCAATACTGCAACTGTTTTACCCATTATCTCCATTTATTTCTATTAATTTAGTTAAGAGTTTCCTTCTGTCTTTTTTGACTTGCAATAATACTCCTACATTTAGAACAATCTCAAGTTATATAAATGCTACAAACCTGCTGACATTAAAGCTTAAACATCAATTGTGTAACTCAAAATCACAAGGAAAAAACTTCTTCTTTAATAATGCAAACACATCCATACATTAAAGTACCAATTTAAATCCGAAACTACTACATGAATCTAACATCCATCCCTGAAGATGCAGCTATCAGAAAATGAACAAATAACCACCATAGCACACCTTAAACATAGGACTGTCCTTCAGCCTAGGAGGCATTTTTACACACACCTATGAGTCCTTTGTTACAGCAAAACACCTGTTTTCATGCCAGAGTGCCTTATTTTTTTTTCACACAGGTGTTTTTCCAGTCTAGATTGAACACTGGATCTCAGTACTGCTGCCATATCAGCCCCAAGGTGATATCAGATAATCAATAGATCAATCCAGTTTATCATATATCAATATCACACCAGCAACACAAACCTTGCCAAACAACAAAGGGACTGTACCAATTAAGTCCTGCAAGCAGGTGGGTGGACAATATCCATCCATGGAAAGGAGGCATATGGAGTCAATTAGTGACCAAAAAAAAGTACCTTACTTTAAAATAAACATTTACTAATTAACTCATAATGTCACAAAGGCGCTGACCGTGGAAGGAGATGAGGAAATTAACAGCAGCCTTTCATTACTGCCAATTCAACTTAGCAGCAAATTGGCAGCTGATCACGAGTTGTCATCTGATTGTACGCTGAATAATCATTGTCATCATACATTCTTATTGAGTGTAGACTGAAAAAACACTATCATTATCACATATTTTTGATTGAGTATAGGCATGGTCATTATCATATAGTTATCATGAAGCAGTAATAAATACAATATATAGCACAGACCTAACAGTTATTAGGTCTAATATATATAGCAAATATTCGTTCCAAATGAGAAAATTAAGCTCTGTTTCTAAAAGCAACTCAATTATGTGTAATCAACTCCCGTTAGAAGAACAAGGTACTACTAAGACTCCATTAACATAGGGGTTCAGTTCGGCAGGGCAGTGTATTAGCCAGCCAACCGTGCAGCCGTCTTTTCACGGCCGTTTTAGAAAAATCGCGGCCAATATTTGAGGGAGTGGGTGGGGTAATTTATTTTTTTTGTTGCTCAGCAACACTTCCAAATTCTTACTTTCTCAATATTGTCATGTTTTGTGTACATTTATAGAAGAAATATGACCTAAAATGTATTTTGTCACCTTTATCTGTAAAAATAAATTACCCCAGAGACACCCACTTGTCGCGAATTGTCGCGTGTTAGCATTGTATTTTGCACACCCTGTTTGCATATTTGCACACCCAGTTCTTGAATTTCTGCCTAATACACTGCTGCAGGGTTATCCCTTCCACCCACCATTCACACACACACTTTAGCATTTCATTTTTGCTTTCATTTAACTGATGCCTACATTGTCTGCAAGTCATATTTCCAGTGGTTTTAGGAAATATACTAGTGTTTCCCCTAAAGAGGAATGGCCCTGCCCCTTTTTTGGGCCGCCCTGCTGCCCTAAAAACGATTCCTGTTGCCATTAAATAACCGCCATTTTGCCCTAAATTTATCACTCCTAATCTGTATTGACCTACTTAGGCAATAAATCGAGCAGGCGTTAATTGCAAACATTGTATACATGGAGTCATTCATGCGTATTAGTATCAAGTAAATTTGCTCCGGTCCATTTATTTGCAAATAAAACACATAAAAAGATGAGAAAATATTATCTGAAAATCACATGAAAAACCAAAAAGAGATTGTTTTGTCAGTAACTTCCGGTTTACTTTTTGCTTCGCAGTGTTGATGTAATATAAATAAAGACGGACGTTTTTATAACAATTCACCAACTTATAGTCATATCTGACCAATATCCCCTGCACTATAACGATTTGACGCTATTGACTATGAACTGGTGCAAGAAACTGTAAAACTATGTTAGCGTAAAAAGTTGACGTAAATTCGGATATGCTTTATTTCGGATGCTTTTAAATTTAAATGTTCTACTTTCACTTTGCATTTTCCATATATATTTTTGTTAATGTTATTCACTTAAAAAGAAACAACGGCTCAGTGTTATCTGCGTTATCTTCAATATATTGAAAATGAATTGCACAAAAAAGAAAAGGAAAAAGAGAATCTAGAAAAGCAACTAAAAAAATTCAATAAATTAGAGAGAACTGTATTACACACGCACCTGTTTTTTTATTTGTAACAACTTCATATTTTATTTCATTTCCAACAATAAAATTGGCACTTTTTTTTGTTTCATTTTGAAGTTTTTGCGTGCTGAAAAATGCCCTTTTTACAGATTAGCGCGCACCCTGCACTTTTTAAAACCTGGGGGAAACACTATATACTTGGGTAATTTGAGTATGCAAAATGGCTGCCATTTAAAACCTTCATTCAGAATCAATAAAACTATAAATGACATAAAAAAAAATTTAATAAGGAAGTTCAATATTGAAATGTATTGTTGGTTAACAGCCTTTAAATCAGGGTATCAGAGCTGTAAGATCGTATCTTCATTTTTTGGGCGTCAGAAATCTAAGTAAAAATATGAAATATTTCATTGTTATACTTTTTAATCAAATAGAATATTTTAGAAAACTTTACACTATAGCGAGAACAAATTTACTATAGCGAGAACAAATTTACACAAAGGGCAAGTGGAAATTGATTATGCAATGAACAATACCCGTGTACCAACAACTCAACAGCTGGCATATGGTCACATATTAACACAGGGTACAAAGGGTAATAACCCCAAGGTTGCCATGGTAACAAATTGGGCAGGATATGGAGGCCTGTTTGAACAGCAATCAAGGGTGATAGCAGGAACTACCAGTTAAATCAATACAATCATAACCCAATGCTGTGAAATGTTGTCAAACCTGCAATATTTCCACTGGATAATCAAATGCAACATTAGGTAGCCCAAGTTAGATTAAATGGCAATGCTTAACCATGTTAACAAGGAACCTATCATATCGTCCCTGTGTCAAGAGAGAATTAATTGCTGCATGGATGGCACTTTCTGGCTGGCAAATTACTCATGTTTTGACATGAATACAATCGAGCAGGAAGTAAAATGCATTCATGTTTAATATAACAAGATGTTTTAACTTGCATAACTCTTCACAGAGAATATATGATGTAACCTTTAAGTGGCTGAGCATTGCAACATATGGTCAACCTAAGCATACCTCCGCAGTTTTTCCTTTTTTTTAGGCTTAGCTAGTTCCAACTTTAAGGTTCTGTTAGTTAGCATCACTTTTTAGGCTCAGTTAGCTAGCTTCACCTATTAGGCTAAATTAGCAGTTAGCTAGCGCCACCT
>JAWPHD010021927.1:0-26723 GCA_037043455.1 Cyrtodaria siliqua
CCATGACTGGGTGGTAAAAGATAGACAGGAAACCAAATGAATTACTAAAGAAACTGTTTGAGGACGAGACAGTATGGGTATAGTTTAGCTATTAACAATGTTTAGACGTATAACGACGGGGTCTATATAGCTACTTGTAACAGTGAGATCAATGCTCAACTTCACGACACGGGCCGATAGGTTCTAGCACTACCCGTTATGTGCTGAACGGCAAGTAAGGGAGCTACTAGCACGGTTTTAATAAAGTCTTTGGTATGACCCGACCGGGATTAAACCCAAGCCTTACCGCATGCGAGGCAAACGCTCCTCCACTTAGTCACCGCCGCAGTACAGCCACGTATAATCACATTCTGTTAAATTGACGGAACGGGCAGGATAACTGATTACACTGTGTCCGTCAGTATGTCCGTCCGGCCCTCTGATTCGTTCCGAGCTTTGCCGGTGAATTCATGATTTACAGAAAAGGAAGATTCAACATGAGGATATCTCGTGAATAACTCCCATACCATATTGTCGAGATCATCTGCGACACATGATCACGACTAATGTTTATATCATTAAAATCAAACTCATTCTAATTGGTCAAAGATTGGTATGTTCGTGCCAGGCCACTAGAGGAATTTCATGGTAACTGACTTAAAGTTGGTATCAACAATGCGGTGTGTCGTAAACACCTTTCATGTCGGTGTCGTAAAAAACAAGGTCCCTGTGCGTGCGAAACGTTGCTGTTTTCGTGTCAATAAAAATTATTAGAGATCAAGGAGTGGTGATAATACACAAAACAAGTAATCATAATCGTAATCATAATTTTGGGGACCATGTGCTATTTCGTGTCCGTTCGAGACGTTTTAAGCCATGAGGGATTTAAATCATATTTTACAGAAAGCAACGTCATACTGACAATGTCACGAAGAACTCCAAGATGATATTATCATTATGGGCCCTGTTTTATCAAACATCTTACGATATGTCTCAAATTTTAAAATCGTTCACTTTTTTCACCTAAGCATTCAATGTAGACAATAATGTGTGCAAGTAGACTATAAATATCACATGTATAAGAAAATGAAATGAAACAAGTTTATTTGAAAATTGTTATTTAAAGTGAAGCATTTAAGAAATTTATTTGCAATCAAAATGGTCGTCAGTTGTTTCATAAACACGGGGCCCAGGACTTTACTATCACCAAGTCCCTATTATCAAGGTCAAAGTCACACTAGTGGTCAAAGAATAAAAGTGGGTATGTTCGTGTCGGGCCTTTAACTGTCAAGCCAGCAGAGGATTTTTTAAGATAATTTGCAAAACATTACCAGCAATTACCCATGAACAACTTCTAGGTCCTTATTATCAAGGTCAGTGACACACTAAGGACATTTTGGACAATAATGTACATAAACAATCATGTCAACACGGCAATGTTTCCGGGAACAACTCACACGTTGCTATCATCCAGGGTCCGTATTCAGCTTCTTTGCAATTTCGTAAAATAAGTCAAAATTTATCAATTTTGTAAACACCTTTTTTCTATTGTTTTAAGACATCTTCCTCATAGTTTTAATAAGCTATGGATTAATAAAAGCCACAGCTATATATATATATATTTTATTTATTAAAGTGCAACCTGTTTACAACAATCTACATGTAATACAACATTAAAGCAATATTAGTTAAACAGCCAGCCTGCAGAGGCTTACGAAGCACTATCATTTTAACAAATTATGGTCATTGAGTGTTTATTTCATTGCCATCTTCCTGGCAATATTAACTGTTACAAACGTTCTGTTTAAACCAACGTATTATACACTCAGTTGATTGAAACTCTGTTATTGTAGAACTGTTCCTTGTATAGTTATAATCAGATCCTATATAATGATTTCACAGCTTGGAATACTGATTCTATTTTATATACAGTTAAATGACAGTTAAGAGTGTATCATGCATAAATACGCCTTTAATCACATTTAACACACACAGTTATTGTTCTGTCTTAGCGTTTAAGTAGTTCAATACGTTCATCAAAAGATTCAATTAAAAAGTTTGCTAATATTTTACAATCTACATTTTTCATTATATTGTTGAAAACATCAGTGTCACTACCAGTTCCACCAGTATCGCCAAAATGTTTATTTCGAAGCTCGTGGTAATATTTACACGTTACCAGGAAGTGCGTTTCATCTTCAACTTTCCTTTCATCACACGTTTTACATAGCCTGTTCTCAATCGGTACTTGGGGCGTCTGTATCGACCGAGCTCAACAGCTAGGGGAAAACACCACATCTGAAACGAGCAATGGCTGATCGCTGTTTAAACGACAACTGCCTGTCTAAATAGTGTTCTCGTGTATAGTCGGTTTTAAACTGTTTATAAGTCCTTAGTTTTGGTGAGTTTATCACATCAGCTTGCCAATTCGTAGTGAGTTTTTGTTTCAACTTTGTTTTAACAATATTTAATAATAACGAAGAGACACATTTTAACGATGTCAATTTCAAAAAAGTTGACAATGTTGCATTCATCTAGTATGAGTTTCAAATCTGAACACCAAGTGTCTCTTAAATGTACAGTGTTGTTAAGGTCCCACATTAACACACGATGGGCTATTCGATTTGGCGGTAACCTTACCAGTCTGTGCCATAAACGAATTATGTCGCAGTGTCGTCTTAACGTGGGCTGTCCCCACCCTGTATCTCCATCTAGAGCCGCCAATGACGTTTGCCTTCCCACACCGAGAAATGTTCGAATGGCTTTGTGTTGCAGCCTGTCCAGATCATCGTATTGTTTATAGCCCCACACACCTGCGGCATAATCGGTGACTGGAATAACTGTACTATTATATAGTTTTTCGTAAGTGTTAAAATTAAATCCCTTGTTTGCAAAATGCTTGGCCGTAAGCGCACCGAGTGACCTGCCGCCTGCGTCGTTAAGTATTTTCACACCATGTGTGTAATTAAGTGATTCGTTTATATCAAATCCCAGATAACGGTACGAACTCACGGCTGCAATATCTAAGTCGCCCAGAATTTAAAATGAAAGTCTGTCTGTTTGCTGTTTTGTTTCCTGCAGTGCATGACCTTGGTTTTGTCAGTGTTAATTGCAAGGCGCCACCTATTTGTCCAGTTGTAAAGAGTGTTTAGCATTATTTGAGGTATTCTGGTGTCTCCGCTATTAAAACAAAATCATCTGCGTACATTAGTAAACTGAGTCGTTCTCCATTAAAAGTTGAACACCAGTGTTAAGACTGTTTATTTCTGATGCAATGTCGTTAACGAATATCGCAAATATTGTAGGTGCGAGATTATTTCCCTGCACACACGGAGTTAACTGAGAACCAGTCTGTTAACATGTTATTAACTCGTTTATTCATGCTTCTATGCTTTTAAACAGAGATTTGATTATATTGTACATTTTACCAGAAATGCCGACATTAATAATTTAAACCAGAGACACTCTCTATTTACTGAATCGAATGCCTTGGCAAAGTCTATAAACACAGAAACGTAGGCTGTTTTCTCAACTTTCTACTACGAATAATGTGGTAAGAGAATAAGTATGGTCAAGACATGATCTCAGTTTACGAAAACCGTTTTGCTCTCACAAAGAATGTTGTTCATGTTTAAAAAGTTTACTATTCTTACGTTGAGAATTCCATTAAACAGTTTAGCAATTGTCGACATTAGGTTTATGCCTCTATGCCTAAGGGATCTGCTGGATTCTTGCCATTTTCAGGATCGGGTGTATAATAGTTTTGTACAAGCTGTCGGATAATGTTGTATTCGAAGCATGCACAGAATAGTTTGTGTAACAAGGGATAAGTCCTTCAAGTTTTAAAATTTCATTCGGTACGTTTTCGTAGCTACGGCCATCCCACATTTTGCGTCAGACACAATCTTGACCACTTCCGCCAACGTTATTGCTGAGCTTTAGGCTTGTCGTTGCTTCTGGTCCGGTCGGTTGCCGTGGTTTTCAAAATTCGCATTCAGGTCTTCGCTATATATCTGTCTTAAAGAAACGCCCTTTAGAGTCGCCGAGAGGTTAATAAGGACATTTGAACAAATGCAAAAATCTTAAATACTGACTTAAGTAATACTTTCTACTTAAGTTGCTTTATGAATACGGGCCCTCGATACTACCACAATCAGGGTCAAAGGTTAAGATAGGCATTACAGTGTTCGTTTTTTAAACTTTAAGCCAGTAAAGATATTGATAATAAGTTAGGGAAAGGTTATGGTGGCTAGTATCTGGTTATGGTGGCTAATATCTGGTTATGGTGGCTAATATTGGTTATGGTGGCTAGTATCTATCATGTTCAGGGCATCAAGGTCAATGTTCCACTGGAGAGTCGGAGGTCAACAGTAGGTATTTTTGCTTCCAACTTTAACTTTTCAATGATACATGAATTATGAGAATTCCTTACAGAAAACTAGACACACAACCAAAAACCAACAGGTTAACAATGCCAGTCACACTGGATGGTCACAGCTGTTCAACAGTAAGAGTTCCGTGTCCACTCCGTAACCTTTTGCACGGGTGGATTTGGAGATGATCATTTACCATGAACTTACTGTCAACATAACGATGTGTTTTAAACAAATTTCACATCCATATTGTTAGTCACACTCAAGGTCTAAGGCTAGTACTTTCTTGTCTGGTAGTGGTCCAATGTTTGTTCTTTAATTAGGGTTTGACCTCATAATAAGCGCACTGTATTTAACTTAGAGCACGAAGTTAAATATTCACCTATTTTATCAGAAGTTTATGTTATGTGCAACAAAACATAAATAAAACAATGCACACACATGCAAGCGAGTGTATCCAATGGTGAAGGAATAGAAGTCTCATTCCTAAGAATGTGAAGGAACAGAAGTCTCATTCTAAGAATGTGAAGGAACAGAAGTCTCAATCCTAAGAATGTGAAGGAATAGAAGTCTCATTCCTAAGAATACGAAGGAATAGAAGTCTCATTCCTAAGAATGTGAAGGAACAGAAGTCTCTTTCCTAAGAATGTGAAGGAACAGAAGTCTCATTCCTAAGAATGTGAAGAACAGAAGTCTACAGAAGTCTCATTCCTAAGAATGTGAAGGAACAGAAGTCTCATTCCTAAGAATACGAAGGAATAGAAGTCTCATTCCTAAGAATGTGAAGGAACAGAAGTCTCATTCCTAAGAATGTGAAGGACAGAAGTCTCATTCCTAAGAATGCGAAGGAATAGAAGTCTCATTCCTAAGAATACGAAGGAATAGAAGTCTCATTCCTAAGAATGTGAAGGAACAGAAGTCTCATTCCTAAGAATGTGAAGGAACAGAAGTCTCATTCCTAAGAATGCGAAGGAATAGAAGTCTCATTCCTAAGAATGTGAAGGAACAGAAGTCTCTAGAAGTCTCATTCTAAGAATGTGAGGAAAAGAAGTCTCATTCCTAAGAATGTGAAGGAATAGAAGTCTCATTCCTAAGAATGCGAAGAAAAGAAGTCTCATTCCTAAGAATGTGAAGGAACAGAAGTCTCATTCCTAAGAATGTGAAGAATAGAAGTCTCATTCCTAAGAATGCGAAGGAATAGAAGTCTCATTTCATTCCTAAGAATGCGAAGAAATAGAAGTCTCATCCTAAGAATGCGAAGGAATAGAAGTCTCATTCCTAAGAATGATCAACGAATCTTACTGCCTTTTAGGGTAAGCAAAGATACTTCACTGATCTATCAATACTAATAAAACTAGATATATGGTTGACAGCTAATGTGTGATATAAACTGTCATTATGTAAATAGCCCAGTTTTGTGATACACATAGGAAATGCCTGTTGCGGAGTACTGATTGAGCAAGACATTAACCACAATCCTAAGAGCCACCAAGAACCATAAAAAATATATAACGTTGACAGCTAATGCCTGCTACAGACTATCATTATGTAAATAGCATGGTCTATTTAACAAATAAGAAATGACTTGCGGTATGTACCGATTGAAATAGCCAGTCATTTCTTATTTGTTAAATAGACCATGCTATTTACATAATGATAGTCTGTATCAGGCATTAGCTGTCAACGTTATATATTTTTTATGGTTCTTGGTGGCTCTTAGGATTGTGGTTAATGTCTTGCTCAATCAGTACTCCGCAACAGGCATTTCCTATGTGTATCACAAAACTGGCTATTTACATAATGACAGTTTATATCACACATTAGCTGTCAACCATATATCTAGTTTTATTAGTATTGATAGATCAGTGAAGTATCTTTGCTTACCCTAAAAGGCAGTAAGATTCGTTGATCATTCTTAGGAATGAGACTTCTATTCCTTCGCATTCTTAGGAATGAGACTTCTATTTCTTCGCATTCTTAGGAATGAAATGAGACTTCTATTCCTTCGCATTCTTAGGAATGAGACTTCTATTCCTTCACATTCTTAGGAATGAGACTTCTGTTCCTTCACATTCTTAGGAATGAGACTTCTTTTCCTTCGCATTCTTAGGAATGAGACTTCTATTCCTTCACATTCTTAGGAATGAGACTTCTTTTCCTTCACATTCTTAGGAATGAGACTTCTAGAGACTTCTGTTCCTTCACATTCTTAGGAATGAGACTTCTATTCCTTCGCATTCTTAGGAATGAGACTTCTGTTCCTTCACATTCTTAGGAATGAGACTTCTGTTCCTTCACATTCTTAGGAATGAGACTTCTATTCCTTCGTATTCTTAGGAATGAGACTTCTATTCCTTCGCATTCTTAGGAATGAGACTTCTGTTCCTTCACATTCTTAGGAATGAGACTTCTGTTCCTTCACATTCTTAGGAATGAGACTTCTATTCCTTCGTATTCTTAGGAATGAGACTTCTGTTCCTTCACATTCTTAGGAATGAGACTTCTGTAGACTTCTGTTCCTTCACATTCTTAGGAATGAGACTTCTGTTCCTTCACATTCTTAGGAAAGAGACTTCTGTTCCTTCACATTCTTAGGAATGAGACTTCTATTCCTTCGTATTCTTAGGAATGAGACTTCTATTCCTTCACATTCTTAGGAATGAGACTTCTGTTCCTTCACATTCTTAGGAATGAGACTTCTGTTCCTTCACATTCTTAGGAATGAGACTTCTATTCCTTCACCATTGGATACACTCGCTTGCATGTGTGTGCATTGTTTTATTTATGTTTTGTTGCACATAACATAAACTTCTGATAAAATAGGTGAATATTTAACTTCGTGCTCTAAGTTAAATACAGTGCGCTTATTATGAGGTCAAACCCTAATTAAAGAACAAACATTGGACCACTACCAGACAAGAAAGTACTAGCCTTAGACCTTGAGTGTGACTAACAATATGGATGTGAAATTTGTTTAAAACACATCGTTATGTTGACAGTAAGTTCATGGTAAATGATCATCTCCAAATCCACCCGTGCAAAAGGTTACGGAGTGGACACGGAACTCTTACTGTTGAACAGCTGTGACCATCCAGTGTGACTGGCATTGTTAACCTGTTGGTTTTTGGTTGTGTGTCTAGTTTTCTGTAAGGAATTCTCATAATTCATGTATCATTGAAAAGTTAAAGTTGGAAGCAAAAATACCTACTGTTGACCTCCGACTCTCCAGTGGAACATTGACCTTGATGCCCTGAACATGATAGATACTAGCCACCATAACCAGATATTAGCCACCATAACCAGATATTAGCCACCATAACCAGATACTAGCCACCATAACCTTTCCCTAACTTATTATCAATATCTTTACTGGCTTAAAGTTTAAAAAACGAACACTGTAATGCCTATCTTAACCTTTGACCCTGATTGTGGTAGTATCGAGGGCCCGTATTCATAAAGCAACTTAAGTAGAAAGTATTACTTAAGTCAGTATTTAAGATTTTTGCATTTGTTCAAATGTCCTTATTAACCTCTCGGCGACTCTAAAGGGCGTTTCTTTTAAGACAGATATATAGCGAAGACCTGAATGCGAATTTTGAAAACCACGGCAACCGACCGGAACCAGAAGCAACGACAAGCCTAAACTCAGCAATAACGTTGGCGGAAGTGGTCAAGATTGTGTCTGACGCAAAATGTGGGATGGCCGTAGGCTACGAAAACGTACCGAATGAAATTTTAAAACTTGAAGGACTTATCCCCTTGTTACACAAACTATTCTGTGCATGCTTCGAATACAACATTATCCCGACAGCTTGGTACAAAACTATTATACACCCGATCCTGAAAAATGGCAAGAATCCAGCAGATCCCTTAGGGCATAGAGGCATAAACCTAATGTCGACAATTGCTAAACTGTTTAATGGAATTCTCAACGTAAGAATAGTAAACTTTTTAAACATGAACAACATTCTTTGTGAAGAGCAAAACGGTTTTCGTAAACTGAGATCATGTCTTGACCATACTTATTCTCTTACCACCATTATTCGTAGTAGAAAGTTGAGAAAACAGCCTACGTTTCTGTGTTTTATAGACTTTGCCAAGGCATTCGATTCAGTAAATAGAGAGTGTCTCTGGTTTAAATTATTAAATGTCGGCATTTCTGGTAAAATGTACAATATAATCAAATCTCTGTTTAAAAGCATAGAAGCATGAATAAACGAGTTAATAACATGTTAACAGACTGGTTCTCAGTTAACTCCGGTGTTGTGCAGGGAAATAATCTCGCACCTACAATATTTGCGATATTCGTTAACGACATTGCATCAGAAATAAACAGTCTTAACACTGGTGTTCAACTTTTAAATGGAGAACGACTCAGTTTACTAATGTACGCAGATGATTTTGTTTTAATAGCGGAGACACCAGAATACCTTCAAATAATGCTAAACACTCTTTACAACTGGACAAATAGGTGGCGCCTTGCAATTAACACTGACAAAACCAAGGTCATGCACTGCAGGAAACAAAACAGCAAACAGACAGACTTTCATTTTAAATTCGGCGACTTAGATATTGCAGCCGTGAGTTCGTACCGTTATCTGGGATTTGATATAAACGAATCACTTAATTACACACATGGTGTGAAAATACTTAACGACGCAGGCGGCAGGTCACTCGGTGCGCTTACGGCCAAGCATTTTGCAAACAAGGGATTTAATTTTAACACTTACGAAAAACTATATAATAGTACAGTTATTCCAGTCACCGATTATGCCGCAGGTGTGTGGGGCTATAAACAATACGATGATCTGGACAGGCTGCAACACAAAGCCATTCGAACATTTCTCGGTGTGGGAAGGCAAACGTCATTGGCGGCTCTAGATGGAGATACAGGGTGGGACAGCCCACGGTTAAGACGACACTGCGACATAATTCGTTTATGGCACAGACTGGTAAGGTTACCGCCAAATCGAATAGCCCATCGTGTGTTAATGTGGGACCTTAACAACACTGTACATTTAAGAGACACTTGGTGTTCAGATTTGAAACTCATACTAGATGAATGCAACATTGTCAACTTTTTTTGAAATTGACATCGTTAAAAATGTGTCTCTTCGTTATTTATTAAATATTGTTAAAACAAAGTTGAAACAAAAACTCACTACGAATTGGCAAGCTGATGTGATAAACTCACCAAAACTAAGGACTTATAAACAGTTTAAAACCGACTATACACGAGAACACTATTTAGACAGGCAGTTGTCGTTTAAACAGCGATCAGCCATTGCTCGTTTCAGATGTGGTGTTTTCCCCCTAGCTGTTGAGCTCGGTCGATACAGACGCCCCCAAGTACCGATTGAGAACAGGCTATGTAAAACGTGTGATGAAAGGAAAGTTGAAGATGAAACGCACTTCCTGGTAACGTGTAAATATTACCACGAGCTTCGAAATAAACATTTTGGCGATACTGGTGGAACTGGTAGTGACACTGATGTTTTCAACAATATAATGAAAAATGTAGATTGTAAAATATTAGCAAACTTTTTAATTGAATCATTTGATGAACGTATTGAACTACTTAAACGCTAAGACAGAACAATAACTGTGTGTGTTAAATGTGATTAAAGGCGTATTTATGCATGATACACTCTTAACTGTCATTTAACTGTATATAAAATAGAATCAGTATTCCAAGCTGTGAAATCATTATATAGGATCTGATTATAACTATACAAGGAACAGTTCTACAATAACAGAGTTTCAATCAACTGAGTGTATAATACGTTGGTTAAACAGAACGTTTGTAACAGTTAATATTGCCAGGAAGATGGCAATGAAATAAACACTCAATGACCATAATTTGTTAAAATGATAGTGCTTCGTAAGCCTCTGCAGGCTGGCTGTTTAACTAATATTGCTTTAATGTTGTATTACATGTAGATTGTTGTAAACAGGTTGCACTTTAATAAATAAAATATATATATATATAGCTGTGGCTTTTATTAATCCATAGCTTATTAAAACTATGAGGAAGATGTCTTAAAACAATAGAAAAAAGGTGTTTACAAAATTGATAAATTTTGACTTATTTTACGAAATTGCAAAGAAGCTGAATACGGACCCTGGATGATAGCAACGTGTGAGTTGTTCCCGAAACATTGCCGTGTTGACATGATTGTTTATGTACATTATTGTCCAAAATGTCCTTAGTGTGTCACTGACCTTGATAATAAGGACCTAGAAGTTGTTCATGGGTAATTGCTGGTAATGTTTTGCAAATTATCTTAAAAAATCCCTCTGCTGGCTTGACAGTTAAAGGCCCGACACGAACATACCCACTTTTATTCTTTGACCACTAGTGTGACTTTGACCTTGATAATAGGGACTTGGTGATAGTAAAGTCCTGGGCCCCGTTTTATGAAACAACTGACGACCATTTTGATTGCAAATAAATTTCTTAAATGCTTCACTTTAAATAACAATTTTCAAATAAACTTGTTTCATTTCATTTTCTTATACATGTGATATTTATAGTCTACTTGCACACATTATTGTCTACATTGAATGCTTAGGTGAAAAAAGTGAACGATTTTAAAATTTGAGACATATCGTAAGATGTTTGATAAAACAGGGCCCATAATGATAATATCATCTTGGGAGTTCTTCGTGACATTGTCAGTATGACGTTGCCTTTCTGTAAAATATGATTTAAATCCCCTCATGGCTTAAAACGTCTCGAACGGACACGAAATAGCACATGGTCCCCAAAATTATGATTACGATTATGATTACTTGTTTTGTGTATTATCACCACTCCTTGATCTCTAATAATTTTTATTGACACGAAAACAGCAACGTTTCGCACGCACAGGGACCTTGTTTTTTACGACACCGACATGAAAGGTGTTTACGACACACCGCATTGTTGATACCAACTTTAAGTCAGTTACCATGAAATTCCCTCTAGTGGCCTGGCACGAACATACCAATCTTTGACCAATTAGAATGAGTTTGATTTTAATGATATAAACATTAGTCGTGATCATGTGTCGCAGATGATCTCGACAATATGGTATGGGAGTTATTCACGAGATATCCTCATGTTGAATCTTCCTTTTCTGTAAATCATGAATTCACCGGCAAAGCTCGGAACGAATCAGAGGGCCGGACGGACATACTGACGGACACAGTGTAATCAGTTATCCTGCCCGTTCCGTCAATTTAACAGAATGTGATTATACGTGGCTGTACTGCGGCGGTGACTAAGTGGAGGAGCGTTTGCCTCGCATGCGGTAAGGCTTGGGTTTAATCCCCGGTCGGGTCATACCAAAGACTTTATTAAAACCGTGCTAGTAGCTCCCTTACTTGCCGTTCAGCACATAACGGGTAGTGCTAGAACCTATCGGCCCGGTGTCGTGAAGTTGAGCATTGATCTCACTGTTACAAGTAGCTATATAGACCCCGTCGTTATACGTCTAAACATTGTTAATAGCTAAACTAAACCCCATACTGTCTCGTCCTCAAACCAGTATTCTTTAGTAATTCATTTGGTTTCCTGTCTATCTTTAACCACCCAGTCATGTCAGACAGATTGATCGAATTTGAAGATCTACATCTGTCTGGCTTATCGATATTTCTTCATTTCGGCTTCAATCGTTTACTTATTAATAAATTTAACGTCACCAAGACAAGCATTCGATGATAGGATGTATAAATACCGAGACATGGTGATTGATTTGGTAGCTTGTGAACGTGTCGATTTTCGTCTGATGGCAAATAAATGTCTGTAACATTTCATCCACCATGTCAGGGAAGATGTTCTCATGGACGATAATTAGAAAATCAGGTCTTTCATGTGTGTATTCATGGATAAAACATAGACATAGTGGAAATGGATGCGAGAAATTGTTTTAACAAAACATAATTGAAGTGTTGTTAGCGGTTCACTGGCACATTATTTAGGTTATTTAGTATTACGAGCGGTCTACATAGAGAGAGGTAACGGAGAGTGCACTATATAGATCATTTAGAGCCGCTTACATAGAGAGAGAGAGAGAGAGAGAGAGAGAGAGAGAGAGAGAGAGAGATAGACAGACAGTAGGCGCAGATGTAATATGTATAAAATAATCAATCTATAAATTGATGAATTAAAATATCGAAGTTTCCTTTGGTTTAGCGTATAGGCTTCCAAGATATTGGACGTCCCGTCTGATGGAAACGGCAGTTTAAATACGTAAGAGTATAGTTAATACAGATGCATGGACATATTTCAATCTTTCAGTGCGTATAATATTTGTAACGGATTGGAAGACCTGAATATTCAGGTTTTTTCTAACTAATCTCTCATCATTTTTCCTCAAGACACATTTCGCATACCCAGATGATATTATATCTGACTGCAATGCAACGTTGCAACTTCCTATCATTATTTTTAAATGATATAAATCTAAATATGATGACTTATTTATTACTTGTCAGTGATGAAACAGTAGTGACGCCATGCTATGTAAGATAGCAATGCCCCATGCTGCGCAAGCTAGTCATTTAATATCACAAGCGCAGAGTTCGGCTGAGTAGCAAACGCTTTATCAAAGGAAAGAACGTCAACCACAGAATCACATCGACCTGATCAGTTTATTCATGGTCGTAAATAATTGATATTCTTATTTATTCTTGTCAAACTATATCGGTTAAGTAGTGTACTATCAAACACATTATACTGAGAGTAAAGTAAATTTGTTGCTTCCAAGAGATCCCTTTTTCAGTATTTATTGACAGTAACGTTAGCGTTTGTTTAGTGCTGTGTGGCGGCCATAAAAAGTCGCCCGACCTCAAATCTGACAGTAGTGTTATTACTTACTGGTCCTTTGGGATCATCAAGCCCAATCTGTGTGGCTTGAAAGTAGAGTATCGCTTAAGTCGGTGATAGGAGGCGTGAGAGGTGTTGCATTTAACATTACCTCTCATGAACAGACTCAATAAAACCGAGTCTGCTACTTTTATCTCTTGTTTGTGTTTGTTACTTCCAAGGAATCCCCTTTTAAGTATTTATTGTTCATGTTTAAAATAAGAACTGTGTACGACGTCAAGACTCCAGGTTTGACAATGTGCGAGGTGATATAATCAACGTGTTCCTGAGCTGCATAACCACAGACCTAATAACAATTATTAATTTATTAATATGTCTGTGGCATAACCTAGCTGCCAAATTGTTGAGAATTTACCAATTAAGACAGATACGAATACCAGTGGTATACAGAGACAGAGGTTATGAGCGACTGATTACGTCCACTGCTTCGTCTGTCAGAGATGTTAAAACACTTACTGGAGTCTATCCTCCGTGCTGATGGCATGACTAACAAGCCGAGGATTATTATTGTATTATTCACGGTAATAATTCGCATGTAAATGAAACACGCATCGAAATAGATCAAACGTAACTATAAACACTTCGATAAAATGTCCATCAGCAAACGGAAAACAATAACACAGATACACAATGCGATGAAAATCATATTAAACAATACTGAAATGTTTTCATTTTGTAAATGCATATACATATGCAAATGAACATATACCGATAACGAAATAAGCAGGTAATGCCTTAAAACGATATTTGCGAAAAAATAAAATAGAAAAATGTTAATTTACCTGTGTCACAGACATTATCAGTTCATTTTAAAATGTAAAGGGAGGTGAGTTTAAAGTTTGAAACTTTTTTTCGTTATTTCGTTATAAGGGTTATTACGAAATTTGTTTGCGGTTCCTAACTCCGGTTTAATATATTCTTGATAATATTCTTATATTTTTTTGTATAAAATGTGCTGTTTAATTTAATGGGAGATATCTCTGATACGTACCTTCGATCACAAAGTATAACCGACACCCTTTGTCATGCCAGGGCCCTGTATGTCTGGGATACAGTACTAACGCTGTATTGTACAGAACATGCTGAAATAACTTGTCATCCAGGCTATTGATTATACGCCGCAGTTATCGAGTTGTACTATGCTTACATGACGAGTTGCGAGAGACATGCGGGACGGCACAACCATCTATATTGCAAACAGGCAATATATAGCCGTCTGTAACTGGATTATTATATATCTTATATTACCACAAAGCCAAGTAACCTTTCTAATGATGTAACTTTATTCCAAATAACGGTTAAATACATAGGCAATATTTCGAGATAGAATCTAAATAAAACGCAATTTTTGTTTTCTTAACGCCTTTACGCAAATCACCGTGCGTCTTTTTTTGGCCATGGTACAACTATTATATAATGAATATGTAAACGAGTTATATGATGAGAAAACCATACAAATCATCTTTCGAGTGATGATATTTTATGTCGAATAACGATTAATTAAACGGGAGAGATCGTGAGTTGGAAAAAGCTTCCGACGCAATTTGCATTTTCGCAATCACCATCCTATTATATGTTGTTTTTTTGTCGCTGCATAAACAAATTTGAATTAGTAGTTAAATAAATATAGCCATAATCTTCATCGTGATGGTGTTGATGTTGTTGTTTTTTCAAATAGGGAAAATCTTGAATCGGCAAACAAAATATAACGCAAATATATATATTTGAAAGACAACTGGCAACATCTCGAGTTGATTAGAATTTAAAATAATTTTAATTACATTGTACTACTTTCGTTTGCATTGTGTGAAATTAAAAATGCTTGTGTCATAACTAACAAATGAGTACTTAAAGCTGTACAGTCCCTATTTTAACTGGTAATAACTCATGAATATGAATGAGTCACGTGTGAAGTAGTTTCAAATCGACGAACACCCCAAAAGTCGGTATATAAGGAGAAATCGATGCGTAAAATTTCACATTTTTATTTAGCCTCCGTACAGGTAACATCGATAAATATACGGCTCCAAAATATATGTGATTAAAAAACAGTTGCCCGGAACGGGATTTGAACCACAGCCTTGCACTTGTAAGTTTTGAAAGTTGTACGCTGAACCACTAGACCACTGCTATTTATTGGTATGTTGTAGCAGTTTTAACACTAAATAGGCATTACGTAATAACAAGCGCGCGAATACACTCATCAAGCGCTAAATAACAAGTCGAGATTTGGTTGATTTGAGGCGAAGTATTAGTTTCATATTAATAACATACAGTATTACACCAGGCAATGTTAATTTACACTTGCGACAATATGGACTACATATTTAGTGATCCATCTTTAGTTGCGTTCAAATATGTTAAGTTATTTTGCCTCATAATACATGGTAGTTAGTATACTATCTCCTCTAATAGTGTTATAGTTCAGTGGATAGAGCACCGGACTTGAAATCAGAAGGTCGTGTGTTCGAGACCCGAAAGAAGCCAACTTTTTTTTTCTGTAAAAATTACTGTTACCTGTGTATAGGTACGATGTGCCCTGATCGATGTATATACAGTAAATGATTTCCTACGCTATATTTGCTCGCTTAAATACCCGATTTCGACATGAGCTGGTGAACATTAAGTTACAAATAAAGACACGCCTACAAAGAAGAAATCGATTAATATAGGGACTCTGTAGCTTTAACAAACACACTTATAAATAAAAAATAAGACCGGCAAACGTATAAATGATATTCGAACAATGCATTATTATTGTTTGTTTCTTCACGGCTTTAAAGTCGGCTAATTTACAATCTTTAATTAGCTAAGATTGTTGACAGAATCGAAATGCGATTAGTCAAAATTAAAATTCTCTTTTAAAATCATCTGCACGATTGTTAAGTGCTGTCATTGCAAAGCTGCTCTTTCCTCTTTCGCATTGAAATGTGGCATACGGCGGAATGTTGAAAAGGCTATTTTGTTAATGTTGATGATTTAGATCTTGATCTGTTGTTAGGCGAGTTTTACCGCAAGTGAAAAAAAAGTATAGGCTATAAAAGTATGCAATATTACATAACATCCTGTCAAAACGTTTGGTGATCCATGCACACACTTATTTACCATAAACACACGCACATATGGTAGGATATAGTACAATACCCCATGGTGCGAGATCGAGTCCTGTGGATCATTCATAACAAATCATGATTAAGATGTATAGGTCGCCATTTTTTAGCTCTACTGATCAGAAGAGATCAGCAGAGCTTATGCCGTGGTGCGGCTTCCGTCGTCCGTCTGTCCGTCCGTAAACTTTTATTTGTAGCGACTCCTACTCTGAAACTACTGGATGGATATTCATGAAACTTTACAGAAATGTTGCCCATGAAGTCTAATTGATCCTAGCAAAAAATCATGTTGATGTGAAATCCAAGATGGCCGCCAAAGCTAAAAATAGATTTTTAAAATACGAGTTTGTAGCGACTACTTCTTGAAAACTATAAGTGATATTGATATGGGAGTTTTTCTAAAATTATCAGCATGACATGATGTTGGTCCTTGTCAAAAATCGTTTTGATTCGACGTTAAACATGGCTGCCAGCGGCCATCTTTGTTTACATAAAGTTATATAGTAAAAACTTGTAGCGACTTCTCCTCTGAAACTACTTGGCGGATTTTCATGAAACTTTACAGGAATGTTGCTCTTGATGTCTAGTTGTTCCTAGCACAATTTTAGGTCGGCCGGAAATTCAAGATGGCCACCACAGTTAAACATAGATTTTTAAAAACAAGTTTTTAGCGACTACTTCTTGAAAACTGTAAGTGATATTGATATGGGATTTTTTCTGAAATGATCAGCATGACAAGATGTTGATTATTTTGATTTGACATTAAACATGGCTGCCTGTGGCCAACTTTGTTTACATAGAGTTATATAGTAAAAACTTCAACTTGTAGCGACTACTCCTTTGAAACTACTTGACAGATTTTTATGATACTTCACAGGAATGCTGACCTAGCTATCAAAATATATCAGTAGAGCGTCAAGGTCATTGACCTCTTGTTTTGATAAAAATCTCAAAATGGCAAGTATAAAAAATACTTTTTTCTGAACATAAAAGTCATAAGCCACTTTAACTACCACTAGCAATACTAGCAATATTTCAATATGTATTTTATTACTTGCAATCATCGACCGGTACTATTAAAGTGCCAAAAAATGTTTACCCCTGTGAAAAAATGATCATGATTGTCCAGGAGTTTTTTGTTTATTGAGACCAAAGTCATAACCATCTTAAGAACTAGAACAATCACTATTTCAATTTATTTTGCGGGAGCATTAATTCCCCACAACATGACATACGCATTGAAGCAGTCTTCTAGCGAACGACAAGTGTTTGACACACTTCTGGTCGAGACCGATCTCTTAGGTCATGCCAATGTTTTCAAATTCTTAACATTACGCAATTTCTTTCAATTTCTTTAAACTATACCGAGGGGAAAAAGTTTAGCAAGTTTTTTAGATGAAATAATATGTAAACAAGTTATACTGACATTTTGGAACTTAACGGGCTTGACCCCTACGTTCATTTATTCGTTACGTCATTAAGATGTTCGACTGTTATTGATGTGTGTTAAATAAAATATTATGTCTATGGCAATAGTTTCTTGATTTTACAACCAAAAATGTTTTATTTCCAGGGTGCAACAAAAACTTGCTAAATTTTTTCCCTAAGTATTGATGTGCAAAATGTAGTGGTAAACTTATTTGTTTTCGTTACATATAACTTTTATAATGGAAGGAGATGCCATTGCTTCTATTCTTCTCTGAAATACATAGCCCTCGTTAAGATGCGACCTAACAATACTGCTGTTACAGCACAGATACGAGCAGAATGAAATACGTCTGCATGATCTTTGTTATACTAATCCGTTGAAGACCAGTTCTTCCATGACGGAATGCTTATTTGTGAAATTCGATAACTTCGCGTATTGCATTCAATGCCAATATGCAGTTTTGACCTCAAAGGTTACATTCCTATTTTCAAGTGTTCAGTCGTGTTACCTAACTACTCTAAACAAGTAGTTTGTCTCTACTACCAGATATTTTGGAGGCAGTGTATATAACACGTGGTTCCGTGCGAGTTGAAAATCAAACAGTATGAAAGTGGAAATCGTTTATAAAGATTTGCAAATAATAGTCTTAAATTAAGGGTTAGCGATATAAGATCAGAAGTACCTGGTGTTCTCCACATGTAAGGTCATTTTTGGATAAAATGAAGGATACAGGAGCTATAGCTGAATATAACTTTGTAATTGAAAGTGAAAACAAATAATTGTAAGAAAATGATCGATAATGATAGTTCGTTTAATGAATTGAATTGAATGTTGTTTAACGGCTCATCAACACAGTATAGGTTATTTAGAGCCGCCCCAGAGAGAGGGGAAGGATACATAGGAATCCGGGAACCTGCCCTACTCTTATTATCGAATAGATTCCTATGGTTCTTTAACGTGCTCGGAGGATAGACCGATACACGGGACCGCCCGGTTTACGTCCCCATCCGACGGACGAGGCTAAGGTCAAGTGTCTTGCCCAAGAACACACCGACGGAACTCAGTGGCACCACGGAGGATTGAACCCGGGGCCTCCGGTTACAAATACGCCGCGCTACCGACTGCGCCACGCCAGCCCCTAGTTCGTTTAATGAATAATGTGGAAAACATATAATAGAGAAAATACTACAAATAACAAGAACGTCACCATTTACGAAGTGTGTACTGTGACTACAAGGTATACTACAGCAAGCATCGTTTTGTCCAAACTAGCTGTAGCCATCATTTTACAAAACCTTGAGATTTGCCTGGAATATTACGTATATTATAGCGTATGTGTTATACACTGAACAAAATTTCTACGTATCAACTTTTGTATTTTAACTTATTTTCTTATTTTAAATATATTTTAGAATAGATATGTGATAAGTATTTTGTTTTGATTCATAGTTTGTTTATTTTTTGTTTAAATTGTTACATCTTTTAAGAGTTACCCTCCTTTATATGAAAACATGAAAAGTGCTGATAAAACACATAACATGAGTCAAAGATCGCTTAAAGATATACAATTCTTAAAATTGGTATGAAATAATAGAAAGAAATAATAGAAAAAAAGCATTCTCCGTCTCTAAAAAAAATGAAATATGGATAATCTTAAATTACCTCCTTTTAAACTGAATATTGTTTGAAATTCAAGTAACTGTAATTCAGCGTTAACATTAAGTATTTCGAAAATTTCTTTTGTAGTGTTAATGCTAGTAAAACATGATGTCAAAATAATTTTAACTGGCATATTTTAGAATTAGTAACATCGAAAGCTTCACTAATTCGAAGTACTTAATAAAATCCTATATACCCAGTTGTTAAGTTATAACTTATATCTAAGAAAACACATTGACTTAAACGTTTTAAAATATGTTCATGCAATCAGAGCAGACGATTTACACTCGATATTTTGCAGTTTAACCGTATCTCTAATCAAGCTCAAAATACACAAAACAATGAGAATATTATTGACATATTCTTAGGTTGGTACTTAGCAATTTGGTTTAGTATAGTTTTCAAGGTGGTGCAAATTAGTATGTGTACCTAGCTGGCAAACACTATGTATAGTCTATTGTATGAATTCATTAGAATCTGAGAGTAAAACTCTTAATTTAATTGATTACATCATTTAGATTTTAATGTTTATCCATTTAGAATAGCGACACGTTTACGACGTGCAGAAAAGTGTCATCGACTTGAAATTTAATTAAAACAAATCAGCCTGAAGATACTGGTGCCAACGCACAAGTCTAAAATAATTGCATTTCCTTTTGCTATTTAAGAAGCTTCATCGACATTTTTACGCAATGTTTTTGTTGCAATGATGCATTGCCAGAGTTCAATGACTTTTCGGGCAGAAATGAGAAAAATGGTCCTGTAGAAATCACAGCACCCAAACGCAATTGCACCATAGATCTGCACTGTACAACAAAGAGTAAATTAACTATACAATGAAAATGACAAAGAGCAAATTAACTATACAATGAAAATGACAAAGAGCAAATTAACTATACAATGAAAATGACAAAGAGCAAATTAACTATACAATGAAAATGACAAAGAGCAAATTAACTATACAATGAAAATGACAAAGAGCAAATTAACTATACAATGAAAATGACAAAGAGCAAATTAACTATACAATGAAAATGACAAAGAGCAAATTAACTATACAATGAAAATGACAAAGAGCAAATTAACTATACAATGAAAATGACAAAGAGCAAATTAACTATACAATGAAAATGACAAAGAGCAAATTTACTATACAATGGAAATGACAAAGAGCAAATTAACTATACAATGAAAATGACAAAGAGCAAATTAACTATACAATGAAAATGACAAAGAGCAAATTAACTATACAATGAAAATGACAAAGAGCAAATTAACTATACAATGAAAATGACAATACACAACACAAAGAGTTGGGAAGACAGGGTTACCGGACAGTTGGCGATATGACCCACTGGTTAGCTTAAATGGATTTTAAGTGTAGCTAATGTCGTTATTATCCTGTCTTCAGCGCTCAAATTGACAAGACAGTGTAAATAAAAGTAAAACCCATCAAAAGGAAATCTCTAACAATAAGGTCCACATCCATAGAAATTAGGAAACGGTGCACGTACATGTATACGTTATTGAAAAAAGTATAAAAAACACACAAAACAAAACAAGAAAACAACAACAACAAAAATAAAAACATAGAAACACCTCAGGATGTATCCAGAATATCCATAATTATACTGAACAATCACAGCGTAGTTCATTTAATTATACTGAAGCGAAAAAGAAACGCAACTCGGGAATGTCCGCTATATTATATAAACTGCGCGCTTAATTTGACATACTATTTCAAAGAAATCCCAAGATGTTTTGTAAAAAAAAAAGAGTTGCAGTTAGAGAAAAGACACAACTGTGATGTTGTGAACGTTTTAATCACAGTACACTTTGTAACAAGAAATTCATAAATGTCAAAGTTCTTATTTGACAAATTGCGCCATTTCAGTACTGTTTTTAACGTAAAAAGTTTGCAAAATGTTGCATCCTAAGTTTGCTCACATGCTTGAGCCAAACGCGTACTCGTGTCACAATGAAAATTTGAAAGAATAGTATTTGCTGTGTTATGTGTTGTTTTAGTTTTTTTTCCTAAAGAAAAGGTCTTACGTAGTCATGTACCATTCGATTAACAGCAGCATATTGTACATACTATATATAGCGGAACTTCCCGAGTTGCGTTTCTTTTTCGTTTCAGTATAGTAATGATGCTAGTTTTATGGGTAAGTAAGGGGAAACGATGATATTGGTGTAAGTAATTTGGTGTAAGTAATTTGGTGTAAGTATATTGGTGTAAGTAAATTGAATGTAACTTTCTTAAGGTCTGACAAGCTAGTGCATGGCTGTTAACTGCCTATAAAACTCGTTAATCGTGTATATTCCTATGCATTTAAACTCAGAACAAGCCACATCCCAACTTTATTTGGATTACATGACAACATAAGTTGCGTATGATGTAAAAGGTCTACAAATCAGTAGTTTTTTTCACTAACTGGTCCTTTGGGATCATCAAGCCAAATTTGTGTGGCTTTACCAAACTGCGCGCTTAATTTGACATACTATATACTATACACGAAACTGTTTTTTGAAACACTTAATTCAGCCAGACCACCTGTCGGGAAACAGTTGTTATCGTCTAAATAAAATATCAGACCTAAGAACTCCGCAAAACTCTAACATTCAAAGTTAACCCTTGTGGACCGTAAAAAAAGATGAAAACTGGTATCCTATTTATTTCTCTTCTCTGCATTATTACGAATATGATGGTCAAACTGTTTGACCTATTTAGTTGTTCGCTTACAAACGAAACATATCTGAAACTAATTCGCAAAATGACGAAACTGTTTTTTGAAACACTTAATTCAGCCAGACCACCTGTCAGAAAACAATTGTTATCGTCTGAATAAAATATCAGAATTTCTACAGCGGACGCGTTTTAAACTGGCACGGATCATGAATGTAATGAGTCAGTTTATTGGTCAGTTTATTGGTCGTAGATTGGGTTGCATTGGTACAATTGCACGAGCTTATAATACACCCTGCGTTGAACGGATATCAATATTCAGAGTTAATACATGATTGTAGTGTGTAGCGCGTGACACTGTTTGGACCAGTTAGAGACACTTATTATAATGTGAAAGTAATAATGTAAGAACAAACATGCTCGTTATCAAGCTATTACATAATTAAATAGACCGCTGCCTTTCTTTAAATAGAAGTAGGTGTTCAAGTCGAACAGGAAGTGAAGCATTCACAAAACACAGTCAACCGAAAAACGCATGAACACTAACTCAACACAACAATAACAAGGAAAAATAGATGCAAAGTATGGACACCACCGCGCATACAAACGGGTTGCCAATATGGTTACCGCCTTGAAACGGTTAGTGGCAAAACATGCCGCTGATGGTTTTAACCGTGTTCGAATGTGCGCCAAACGTCACTCCTCATAGTACCATCCCAAATAAAAAGGACAGTGTTACTAAGAAAATCTCCGCCAGGTTATATCTCCTCATACTGACGTCATTTCGAATTTTTCAAATTCATCACTGATATTCGGCAGGTGCTCTCCTGATTTTTTAGGACTTCATCCGCAGTGCGGTAATTCGGTGTACATATAATCCTAATACATTAAGGGATTCACGAACCTTTGGGGACCTTTTTAAAAATACATAGAAATATAAAACACACATTTGAGGAAAGTTTGGTGCTTTTGTCCGGCGTGTCTAGATTGGGTCCTAAAACCTGGGTTTTGGCCGCTAGCTATATATATGCATATCAACTGACCGGACTACTTTTTCCCCCTATAATTCCAAGCGCCAAACACGAGAGATGATACTAGTATCGATCGAGGGCGAGAATGATATCTCCTAACAAACTAGGCGCAGCAGGGCAACACGAGAGATGCATTTTTAAAGACGAACCATGTTTGTGAACACAATTTTATGTCACCATCAGTATATGCTAACGGTAGGTGATAGCGGAAAGGATGCTGCGCAAATGCAAATTTTGTATAAATAACGACATTGTCTGGCTTTTCATCGGCTGTATATGCTTTATATAAATATGTAAATGACTTGCGTAGGATGTAGATGTATTTGGTAAATATTGACCTGTATTTACATTCGTATAATTCACCGATGTGTCTTTTATAAATGTGTAAGGATGATCGCGCTCATGAACTGTAGTCAGATTAATACAAAATCATCTTGCTTCAAGTGTTGAATGTATACCTTTTTATGCGCTATTTGTTAAACATTCTATATTGAAATATAATACACGGCTTTGGAAATATATGTCACAAGTTCTAACAAAATCTAAGGGTTTAGTGTCTGTTTGTTTATATTCATTGTGAGCATGAACTGTTACCTGTCTTTTCACATGACTCATACTACCCGTAGTAAAACTATATTCACGTATTGTAACAGGGTTCCCATTTAATTTCTTCTTGAACTTTACAATTGAGGTTGTGTCCCCGTTTAATCGTCCGTCATTCAACAATTATATTCCTATCGGATCTTTGATACGAGGTTGTATTGTATCGTTAATAAAAACAATCTGGTCTGTACCGCCAAGTATATTTCTCTCATAACTTAGACACCATGGCCAACATTTGGTGTGAAACAATAAATGTGGCCAGACACAGTCCAAACCCCTTGTCAGACATTGTTTTGTATTTACAGCTATACAAAACAAACGAATAAAAAATTATAAACTTGATGTATGTGTTCACAGAGATACGAATATCTCATTTTGCGAAACAGAATTGTGAATAAGAATACTATTTACGCTATTCTGGAGCTTACTATTGCTTATCGTGAAAATTAATTAAAAGAATAAATCGCTAGTAAGCGCCTTACCAATAACTTGAGATGTGATTCCGTAAAATGACCGCTAAGTACGTTAACTATTTTTGGATTTTACGAAATTTGATTGAAGGAAAGTAGTCCCTGAATGACAGCTTATCCATGTTCGCATGCTGTCAAAGAAGCTTAGCTCAGAGATAAACGGCGATACAGAGGGTCGAAAGTTCATACACGTGTTACATTAATGTCAAAATAGGACTGAAGTCCATTGTCAATTTCGATGTACTATAGATAAACAATAGATTAATGGCGCACTGGTGAATGAAAACACATGCTCCTTACACAAATAATAATACGTTCTACTCGCTTGATGAAAATGTTGTTTTAGCTTGATTGGTCTTCTGAGAATTTGATAAACTGACAATTCCATGTTGATGCATGATAGTATTATTAGATAGGGTTTTGGCATTTACTGTAGTATAATGAACTTTCCGATGTCTAAGTCGACGTTAGCCACACTTTCTTCAAAATCGATGGACCAATTCTGATGTTCAATTTTATACAGATACAGATGCTTCTGTATTTTTTGTGTTCCTTACAGAAGAAAAGTAGGTCAATCGAATTTCAAACAACCCTCTATTCCACGGTCAAGATCACTATATGCAAAAGGCGTTTGCAGCATTTTCTCTGAAACCGATTTTCAATGATATATATAAATTACAGGTGGTCAAGGGGTTCTACATATTTCAGGAGAAGTAGCATTCAAAGACCACAGTCAACTATAAACACGCATGGAAACAACTAACAATTGCAAGAATAAATAAAAAGCAAAATAGATGACATCAAAAACATAAAAATGGTTGAAATATGGCTACCGCCTTGGAATGGTCAGTGGCCAGAATGGCTCTTGGGTTTAAACCCGATTCCAGGGCGCACCAAACCTCATTCTTACCCTATTGTCATACCAACATAAAACGATACATTGTAAATAAATAAATCCCCGCCATGCTGTAGATTCTTGACAGACTAAGTTTTTCATAGACATATGGAGAACATTTTTACAAATATTATTGTTTGAAATCACAAGGCACAGAGCTATCATATATTGCATGTAGCATTAAAGCGTATGGTCCTCTATCACATTTGTTTAAATGGTGACCTTTGACCGCTTAAGGGGTTACATTTTTACATTAAACAAGCAGAATTATAATAATATGCTTGTATCATAAGTTAATATTCCTCTACAAACTTTGGCTGGAACTGGTAAACTTGTATACGGGAAACTTCTAATGCTTTCTCTGAAAAGACGATGCATAACACCTTGTACAAGTGATGAACCTGTGCCAGTAGACCGTTGCGTGCCCTCTCGTGCCTCCTGTTTTGTTTAATATATATAGTATTTTGAGCCGCAAGAGAGAGAGAGAGAGAGAGAGAGAGTACATAACAATCCGGAAAACCTGCCCTATTCATATTTTTGAATATATTTCTTTGATTCTTTGACGTGCTGGAAGGATACCGCCCGGTAAGAGTCGCGATCCGGCGGATAAGGCTAAAGGAAGTGTCTTGCCTAAGAGCACATCGAAAAAAAACACAACAACAATGGCACAAGTGAGGCTGTAACCAGTGACTTAAGAGTATATATCTTGCTTTCCATGGGCCACCGTCAACCCTATTTACCTGATATATTGTGAAAATTGAGCTTCTAAAACGTACACAAGTTGAAATCGGTATGGTCATGACGTAAACATATTTTGAAATACAAGCAAATTTCATCGTAAATTAAATGTTTTTACTTCCGGAAGTCATGTTCACTTTGGTTATTATTGGTAACGCTACTATACTCGGGGACAGGTGTATACTTCGGCCCTATGGAGTATTGCATCTGTGAGACAATGTTTCACACAGCATAAAAAGAATTAAGTTAAAATAAATGTAATTTGCCAAGCTACACTATGTCTAAATGTTAATATACATAATTATCAGCCTTCACATTTACACTTATGTACAGTATATACAAAGTACAAAAAACATGTACATATACATGATATATGCCTAAAAATGTCATAAGAAGTCGAACAATGTTAGAACCTATAATAAGAGATCATCTGTTTTAAAAGACCACTTTTGGGCTTTCCCCTGAGCGGTCTCTTAACCCAGGTTTGACCGTACATGTTTGGCCTGATAAAAAATGACGTTTTATTACGAATATTAATTCCCATTGTTTATTTCATTTGAAATGGTGACATGGGGTTTGCGTGAGGCCATAAAGTGTGTGTTACCATGTCGGTACGTGGCGTATATAACACATTAATTGGAAAGCTAAATTGGACCTTCAACACGTCTGAAACTGCTTAAAATATTTCAGTGATGCCGGACATCGGTGCGTGGTGCCCTTTCAGATTTTTTCTAAATGATCACTTGATACCAGTAGAGCATCCAAATGCCCTCCTATGCCCTTCTATGCCTCGTGGTATGCACTATCGACCATTGCTCTTTGAAATGTATGTTTATTTATTTGGAAGTTATTTGGAAGTAACAACCTGTAATTATATCTTG